>JAACNH010004530.1:0-23725 GCA_019447015.1 Hymenochirus boettgeri | reverse complement strand
ATAGTAACATGTTAGTCACTAAATAGGTATCGTGTATAAGGTTTAGACCTAGTGGATTATGCGTTATACACCTCCAATCTTGTCTACGATGTAACTGTTATAGTCGACATGATGGGTATGGTATAAAGGTTGGGCTAGAAGACACATTTGTCCTTTATTTTCCTCCAATACTATGTTAACTATGTAGCTAGGTTAAGAGAATAAATCACGACTTCATGGGTGGGTATAAAGTTGGATCTAATATGGATGTATGTCCTTTTTTACACTCCTCCAATACTAGTTACGACGATGTAACACGTATAGTACAGCCATTATGGGTAGGGTATAAAGGGTTGGACTAGAATGGAAATATTTCAGTTATACAACCTCCAAATACGATGTTACCTACATGTAACGCGTTTGTAGGGGTAGGGTGAGGCCAGACATTTATGGGTAGGGTATAAAGGTTGGGAACTAGATGATGTAAATGTCTTTTACAACCTCCAATAACTAGCTGTTAACCTAGAGATGTAACTGTTATTAAGAGACATGCTGGTCAAAAGGAAAACAATGTTAGGTGGTATAAAAGGTTGGACTAGATGGATATGCCTTTATACAACCTCCAATACTATGTTCTAATGTAACTGTTAACAGACTTATGGGTAGGTTATAAAGGTTGGACTAGATGGATGTTTGTCTTTATACAACCATCCAATACTATGTTACTATGGTAACTGTTATACAGAACTTTATGGTTAGGCCTAGGGTATAAAGTTGGACTAGATGAATGTTTCTTTATACCAACCTCCAATACTATGTTACTATGTAACGTGTATGAAGAGCTTATGGGTAGGGATCAATAAGTTGTTACTAGATATGGATGTGATGACTTTACTACAACCTCCAATACTATGTTACTATTGTACGTTTTAGCAGACATTAGGGTAGAGTATAAAGGTTGGACTAGAGGGGATGGTGTCTTAATACAACCTCCAATATCTATGTTACATAGGTAAATTGTTAGACAGACATTATGGGTAGGGTAAAAGGTGTTGACTATATGGATGTATGTCTTTATACAACCTCCAATACTATAGTTATGTAATGTGTTAGACAGACATTGGTTAGGGTATAAAGGTTGACTAGATGAAGTAGCTTTATACAACCTCCAATACTATGTTACTATGTACTGTTAACAGACATTATGGTTAGGAGTATAGGATGTGGTCATTAAGTATGCCAACAACATATATGTAAATGTAAATATGTAACTGTGTGGGGCGTGGTGGGATTTTTTCACACCTCGCTAATGATACTGAAGTAGGGACACTTTATGGGTTATAGGGGACAGTACTTAACAACCCTCCAATACTATGTTCTATTTAACAGTATTGGTTATTTATATGTTAAACTATCATACTATGTTTATGTGAAATAGAGATTATGGGTAGGGTAGTAAGGTGTGAACTAGATGGATGTATGTCTTTATACAACCTCCATACTATGTTACTATGTAACTGTGTATGAGCAGAATTATGGGGTAGGTATAAGGTTGGACTAGATGGATGGATGTCTTTATACAACCTCAATACTATGTTACTATGTAACTGTTAACAGACATTATGGGTAGGTATAAAGGTTGGACTAGATGGATGATGTCTTTATCAACCTCCAATACATGTTACTATGTAACTGTTATAGAGACATTATGGTTAGAGTATAAAGGTGTGACTAAAATGGATTGGCTTATACAACAACTCCAATACTATGTTACTATGTAACTGTTAGCAGAACATTTGGGTAGAGTATAAAGGTTGGACTAGATGGATGGATGTCTTTATACAACCTCCAATACTATGTTACTATGTAACTGTTATACAGCCACATTATTGGTGTAGGGTATAAAATGTTGGGACTTAGATCTGGAGTATGTCTTTATACAACCTCCATACTATGTTACTATGTAACTGTTAACAGACATTATGGGTAGGGTATAAAGTTGGACTAGATGGACTTATGTACTTATACAACCTCCAATACTATGTTATCTATGTAACGTGTATACAGACAATTAGTGGGTATGATATAAAGGTTGGACTAGATGGACTTGTCTTTATACAACCCAATACTATGTTACTATGTACTGTTATACAGACATTATGGGTAGGGTATAAAGGTTTGGACTAGATGGACGTATGTCTTTATACAACTCCACTACATGTTACTATGTAACTTGTTATACAGAATATGTGGTAGGGTTAAAAGGTTGGACTAGATGGATGTCTTTATACAACCTCCAATACTATGTTACTATGTAACTGTTTAACAGACATTATGGGTAGGGTATAAAGGTTGGACTAGATGGATGTGATGTCTTTATACAACCCATACTAGTTACTATGTAACTGTTAGACGACATTATGGGTAGGGTTATAAAGGTTGGACTAGATGATGGTATGTCTTTATACAACCTCCAATACTATGTTACTATGTAACTGTTATACAAGACATTGATTGGGTAGGGTATAAAGTTGGACTAATGGATGGATTCTTATACAACCTCCAATACTCGATTTTACTATGTAAGTGTTATAAGACATTATGGTTAGGGTATAAAGTTGGACTAGATGGAGTGATCTTTATACAACCTCAACTACTATGTTACTATGTAACTTTATAGCAGACATTATGGGTAGGGTATAAAGGTTGGACTAGATGACGTATGTCTTTATACAACCTCCAATACTATGTTACTGTAAGACTGTTATACAGACATTATGGGTAGGGTATAAAGGTTGGACTAGATGGACGTATGTCTTTATACAACCTCCAATACTATGTTACTATGTAACTGTATACAGACATTATGGGTAGGGTATAAAGGTTGGACTAGATGGACGGTGTCTTTATACAACCTCCAAACTATGTTACTTGTAAACTGTTAACAGACATTATGGGTAGGTGTATAAAGGTTGGACTAGATGGATGTAGTCTTTATACAACCTCCAATACTATGTTACTATGTAACTGTTATACAGACATTATGGGTGAGGTATAAAGGTTGGCAAGATGGTGGATGTCTTTATACAACCTCCAATACTATGTTACTATGTAACTGTTATAACAACTTATGGGTAGGGTATAAAGTGTTGGACTAGATGGATAGTGTCTTTATACAACTCCAATACTATGTTTAACTGTTATGGCCATATGGTTATAAAAGTATGATGGTATCGTTATCATAAACATACAACCGCGTTATACATGTAACTAAAATAACGACATGTTTTTAAGATAAGAGTGTATTACGATAGACGTTATTACATATCGTAATATGGTGTTATCGATTAAATAGGTGTAGTATTAATAAACGAACGTACATTTGACGATAGACGGTCGTTATATTACCGATAAACATCCGACTATCGTAAATAACGGTCGTTATTGGTAAAATAACTATCGTTATCGTAACGTAACGGCGTTATCGTGGTAAGTGGGTATTGTCGAAACTGCATTTACATAGGATGTCGATTTTTTATAATAGGCCCTATATGTAACTGTTTAACAGACATTATGGGTAGGGTATAAAGGTTGGCTAGATGGAGTATGTCTTTATACAACTCCAATACTATGTTACTATGTAACTGTTACAGACATTATGGTAGGTATAAAGGTTGGACTAGATGGAAGTATGTCTTTATCAACTCCAATACTATGTACTATCAGTCAATCAAAGACTAACATTATTCTGTCTAGTGCAGCTAGTATTCAAATGAATTCAATAATTATCGAAAATGGGCTCTGAAGTCCCAAAGTATGTTCTGTTTTGATTTCCTTCCACTTGACAGTTTCGTTCCAGCCCTAATACCATGGGTTGTCACCTGCCTAATGATTCCTACTTAGAGAACCATCAAAGACAG
This sequence comes from Hymenochirus boettgeri, assembly GCA_019447015.1. NCBI lineage: Eukaryota > Metazoa > Chordata > Amphibia > Anura > Pipidae > Hymenochirus > Hymenochirus boettgeri. The sequence continues at coordinate 19,826 of JAACNH010004530.1, read as the reverse complement.
GAACATTAGTAGTGAAATATTTTTCTGACTTAAATCTGGATGGATTTCTTGGTAGGAATCAATTAGACAAGCAATACATTTTTTTTCTTAATTGTTGTACAATTTTAAGGGAAATCCCACCCCAAAAAAAAATGTACTTAGCTAAATCTCACCCCCTGTCCAAACACCATTAATTACTTTTTAAAAGATTAAAGGGGAACTGTGGTCTCCATATAAGTGATCTTATTAAAATGACTCCAGATCATGCTTCTAGTTGCAGTCTATCCATAGTTACAGCAGTGTAAAGAATGAATTTTTCCTGCTAGCACTGTGAGCTGTGACATCAACAGCACTTGGCGTCTGCCTCCAAGTTTAAGGTTGAAGCATGCCCACTGCTGGGAGAGAGCATCATCGCTGCATCATAAGCCCCGCCTCCAAGCTTCTACATTATTTTTATAGCTAGCAACAAGCCTGAAAATATTTAGAGGAATGACAGAGAATTGTTGCAGGTTTGTAACTAGCTCAGAAAAGATTGATTTTGGGGGAGGGGCTTATGACACAGTTTATCACATGCTTGTCACAGAGCAATAGACAGGGCAGTCTGGGAAGTGTAACTATACTAGCCTAACATCTAGAGATGCTAGAGACTCCTCCTAGCCCTAGTCTTGTTTGAAAGGTATAAACATCACAATTTAAAGCAGTTTTTCCATCCTGTTATACATAGAATGTTATACACAGGGTCTATACACAGGGTGTTATACACAGGATGTTATACACAGTGGTAGTACCAGGATGTTATACACAGGATGTTATCACAGGATCTTACATACAGGATCTTACACCAGGTTCTTAAACGCAGGATCTTACACCAGGGTTTATACACGATGTTATCGCAGGGTCTTATAAACCGTGTCTTATACACAGGATCTTATCACAGGTCTTATACACAGGATTTATCCAGGATGTTATACGCAGGTCTTATACACAGGATCTTAACACAGGGTCTTATACACAGGATCTTATCACAGGATGTTATACAACAGGATGTTATACCGCAGGGTGTTATACGCAGGATCTTATACACAGGGTCTTATACACAGGGTCTTATACACGGGTCTTATACACAAGATCTTATACACAGGGTCTTATACACAGGGTCTATACACAGGATCTATACACACAGGATGTTACACAGGATGTTATACGCAGGGTGTTATACGCAGGATCATTTATCACAGGGTCTTATACACAGGGTCTTTATACACAGATCTTATACACAGGGTCTTATACTTACTGATACCACCTGCAGGCTGGAGGAGGTATATAAGGAGCCTTGGTCAGGGCCGTTTCTAGCCATTTATGTGCCCTAGGCACCCTCCCACCTGAATGCAGCGACACGCCACAAATGAAAATACTGATTGGAAGGACAGGATCGGTTTCGTGGATGGGCGGTATGTGGCACCAGTGTTCTCCCCAGAAATTGTTTCAGCCGGGTAGGGCAGACATGAAATTTGGTGAGATCTGAGATGTTTTACCTTTCAGTGCTTTTCCAAGAATATGGCATTAATAATTTCGTGCCAGAAATTACCATTAACCTTTAGTGCCAACAGACTATTAATACTTTCATGCCAGCCCTTTCCAGAGAATTTCTATATAGCCTTCAGTGCCAGCAGACTTCCCAATAGTATTGCCATTAACACTTTCAGTGCCAGGTATTCCATGAACCTCATGCCACACTTTTTAACACTTCAGTGCAGAAGAGTATTACCATAACCATTCAATGCCAACAGACTTTCTTATTAACACAACAGTACCAGCAGCGTATTACCTTACCCTTCCAGCTGTCAGCATTGACATGATATCAGTATGTACCTGCTTTCCATGTCTCCTCCATTGGATTGTTCACTCCTAACCTACTATAGATTCTAATTGGAAGTTGTGGGGAAGAAGAAAAAGCAGGATAGGGATCTTATGGCTGCTAGTCACAGGGTCCACTGTTATAAAGCCCCCCCCCCCTCCTTCTGTACTAGATACAATGTTACACATTACACAGCAGAACAAGGAGAGTTTTCACACAGCAAAATAAAGCGACAGGGAGATGCAGGGAGAAGAATAGCACCCTGGTCAACCATAGGTCCCTAGTTCTTTGCCTAGGTGGCCTATGCCTAAAACGTCCCTGCCTTGGTGTATATGTCTTGTACAATACACATCACATCCTGTGTAGGAGACAGAAACTTTTTTGGATTACACTTATTTTCACATGGAGCAGACCCAGGGTGTGGTTTAACCTCCAATTTTGACCATACCATGTTGAAATAGATCTCAGCTCTGTAAGTAAGTTTATGCATTTGGCATATGTTGTGTTGTACCTAATATAAGTCAGTGCTATTCTTTATGTACATTTACTCATGGTTAAATAGTTATGTGAATAGTACACACATACATATACAACTTTCCTATATGTAATATCCTATACCCCCCCCCACCAATTGGTACTCCTAAAACTCAATGCAAACTCGTATGGAGATATAAATATATTTACATAATATAAGGGATATATAATTTTTAAAACAGTAAAAAAAAAAAACAGTAAAAAGTACCTGGGACAGGGAGTAGTTTGGAACTTTCTACCTTCCAATATAATTTCTATAAGTGCAGCAGCACAAAGAAACAGCTTGCCAGGCTTTCTGAATGCTTCACATTATGGGGAGGTAGGAATAATCATTCCTACCCCCTTCCCCAGGTACTTGTCATTTTTTAAAAGTTATTTTTTTTCAGTAGTTGTCCATGTCTATGCACGTGTGCTGCTTGTATGGGTGCACTGGCGAGAAGGGGGCAGTGCGAGGGATTGTGTTCCTGGTGCACAGGCATTGTGTTCCTAGTGCAGCGACATTGTGTTCCTAGTGCAGAGGCATTGTGTTCCTGGTGCAGAGGCATTGTTTTCCTATGCGAGCATTGTCTGTGCAGAGGCATTGCGTCCTGGTGCAGAGTCATTGTCTAGTGCAGAGCATGCCTAGTGCACATCATGTGGTTCCTAGTGCAGAGGCATGTGTTCCTTGCAGAGGCATTGTGTTCCTGGTGTAAGGTATTGTGTTCCTAGTGCAGAGGCATTGTGTTCCTAGTGCAGAGGCATTTGTGTTCCTAGTGCAATAGGCATTGTGTTCCTAGTGCAGAGGCATTGTGTTCCTAGTGCAGAGGCATTGTGTTCCTAGTGCAGAGGCATTGTGTTCCTGGTGTAGAGGTTATTGTGTTCCTAGCATGAGGCATTGTGTTCCTAGTGCAGAGGCATGTGTTCCTAGTGCAAGGAATTGTGTTCCTAGTGCAAGGCATTGTGGTCCTATTGCAGGGCATTGTTCCTAGTGCAGAGGCATTGTGTTCCTGGTGTAGAGGTATTGTTTTCCTAGTGCAGAGGCATTGTGTTCCTAGTGGCAGAGGCATTGTGTTTCCTAGTGCAGAGAGCATTGTGTTCCTAGTGCAAAGGCATGTGTGTTCCTAGTGCAGAGCATGTGTTTTCAGATGGTGGCAGAGGCATTGTGTTCCTATTGCAGAGGCATTGTGTTCCTGGTGTAGAGGCATTGGTGTACGCTGTGTGGCATTGTGCCTAGTGCAGAGCATTGTGTTCCTAGTGCAGAGACGTGTTCCTGGTGTAGAGGCATTGTGTTCTAGCACAGAGGCATTGTGTTCCTAGTGCAGAGGCATTGTCTGGTGCAGAGGCATTGCGTTCCTGGTGCAGAGGCAATTTGTTCCTAGTGCAGAGGCATTGTGTCCTAGTGCGAGGCATTGTGTTCCAGGTGCCACTCCCCCTTCCCAGCACCACTGGCGCCAAAGAATAGGAAGTATTTTAGAATTCTACTGCCTATCGTGTGTTCAAGAACCAAACTCCAAGCCAATACAAAGATCGTTTTTACCATTCGCTTCCTTTTTAGATAGAAACATGGACTCCCTAATAATTGCGTGGCTGGTTTTCTGTTGTGCGTTTATGGATTTAAATGGTTCCCATGCGCACCTAAACACGTTCTATCACTGTATCGCACAGTGGGTGGACATTACTCCCATTAGCTTTAAAATAGTTCTTCTGGGCAGCCAATGCACTTATTTAAATTATTATGTGGTTAAATTAATGGGGTTAATTAGGATAATGTAGAAAGTGAAAAAGCAATTTAAAGAAATGTTGACGCCCTTGGAAAAAGAGAAACTATCTCACCGCTGTAAGTGCTTCGTAAGGGAAGATTGTTTTTTAAAGGTACCTGCTGGAGAGGTAGATCGAAAACATTTTTACTAGGGATAAAATAAATATTAGGGACTGGTTTCGGCTGCTACTATTGATACAGATTCAAGTATCCCTGGTGCGTACTCTAAAGCCTGCCATACACATGTCTCATATTATACAATTTCCCATTGGATTTGCTAAATATAGAGACGTTGTGGGGAACAAAGATGACCAACCACAATGCCCTCGAACCAATAAATCTATTAATATGCATGGAATGGTAACATGATATGGTCACCTATTGTCTAGCACTCTGTTGCTTTTCTCCAGAGTATCAGGTTGTGACCCCAAGCTAACTGTATAGACCAAACAAACAGTCCACGAGAAGGAAGACACGGATGAAAACTACTACAAATGTGACAGTCAATATGTCAGGAAGAATGTCAAGGTAGGCAGCAATCAGAGAATGCTTAAAAACAATGTACATAGCTCACAACTTATTGAAAACCACTCCTCCATCCGATTGTCCGCTGCTGACCGTTACTGCCTCTTGGTCCATCAATATATATATCACTCAAACAATTAGCAGACAGACTCTCCAAACGAATTAGTTTATTCACCCAACGTGAGATTCATCTCCTGGCAATGTTTTGGGGACAGACACTCCAAAACGAATTAGTCCACTGCTTACGGTCAGCAGTGGACTAATTCGTTTTGGAGTGTCTGTCTGCAATTGTTTATGTGATAAAAACAATGTACAGAGAGAGTGTTATTGTGCCCTATGTGCCCAGGAAATTTGACCATGGAGCGAGGAAGCACAGTTGAATCAGTAGTACAGTTCAAAGACCAAAGAGACAAGACTAATAATTATCTAAGAAGCGTTGAAGCAAAAGCAACTGGAGAAAAGAGAGCCATGCAAAGTCACGACACGTGCAATTTCACACAGCTGGGACTGTAAAATGAATGCCCATACACACAAAGCGTGGATCAGGAGGCATCCTGGAACTAAACACGGTATAATCATTATTATTGGGATTTAATAGCGCCAACATCTTCCGTAGTGCTTTAAAATTACATGTATACATTCACATCAGGCCCAGAAGAGCTTACAATCTAAGTACATTTATTTACAACCTATCAGTATATCTTATGATTGTGGGGGAAACCCAAGCACTGGGAGAACAATGTGTCCAAGGGTGGATTCGAACTCAGGACATCAGAGCTGCAGGCATCAGTGCTAACCACTGAGCCACCGTGCTGCCCACCAAGTACTATGAATTAATACTCCAAAAATATGGTGGAATCACTGCAAAAGTACAAAATGACAAATTCAATTCGTAACCTAATAAATGGAGTTAACCACAGTAATTAGAATAAACCATGATACAGGAACCCAGGTAGTAGCCATATAGAATGTAGAGCAATGCTCTGTCAGTACCATTCAATACAATGAAAACAATGTATCACCGAGAGCAGGAAATTCAATATCCAGAATCACATTTCACGGCCTAAACACAGCCTGGACTATTTACTATTCTGTTTATTCCTGGAACATGGAGCCGTATTCCATTATTGTTCTGTACGTCCTTAATAACAAGCATGACTATGACCAACACATTATAGCATGAGATAGACTGTTCTATAAGAATAAACCATGTTCAGCCTGGCTATATCATTCCAGGGAATAAGTTTTGTATGTTGTAGATTTGTACAGCTGACACCTACCCATACCTGAACCATTTTACGTACCGCAATGCATGCAGGATTTTAGCAAAGCATTACATACGTTATATCTGTATTTTTGGAACACATATGCCCAAGGTCATGCACACATGGTGGGACCACTCTGTTAGCATTAAATGGGCAATGCGAATCTTGGATTGATCTTAGTGCGTTCTGAATCGCTCGGTGCCCTTTATACTCTTTAAAGCTTCTTGCTTTATATTTGGGACCTCTAGAAATTATAGAAGATATCCCAGCATGCAAGAAACGTGTGTCTAGAACTACAAACCACAATCCAACCAATGTCTCACAATGAACAGGGAATGGGCAACTGGATAACGTTATTTGTACATTAGACAACTTCTGATTGGCTACTCTAATATGCATGTTTATGAGGAAGCCATGTTTTGCGGATATTTAGCACATGTTACTAAGCAAAAAAGGCATAATTAATGAAAAAAAAACACAAAAAAAAAACATTTTCCCCCTTAATGTTTTTCTAAAGAAAGAAAAACCTTTACGCCTTTCATTTCTCTTATCACCTGTAATTATTGCTAAGACCCCCTATTCCGAGTAATCAAACAACAGAAAGATCTCCAGAAACATGCTCGTCTTGGTAAATGTCTCCTCTGTTTATTGAATCCCACAGCAAAGCAGCAGGGCGCCCAGAGACCGTAATCAGTTTCCTTGCACGTTACTTGGTGTTTAATATCCTGTTGACTATTCACGAGTCTAACATTAATCAATGGCATTTGCTACTTTTCTGCCCTCTAGCTGAATCCTATCCAAATGCTGCAGAATCCGCAATGTAAGTTCGTTGTCTCTCACTTTTAAATCACCATTAAGACTAAAGAGCCTCTTCTCTTCAGTTCTCTACCTTCTTAATAACCCTCAGATCTTCACACTGTGCATAGGAGGAATCTCACTCCTAATTCTCTTTTTTTGTTGAATCTTTATTGCTTTAACGGTCCACAAATCAGTTTTTTTTTTTGGGGGGGGAGCCTAATATGATATGATGAGGTTTAAGGAAGGAAATCCAATAGGTACAATGGTCCTATGCACACTAACCCCAATGGGTGCAAAAAGTCCAATTCCCCTATTCAAAGGGAACGAAGTACTGAAGAGAAACAAAGTAAACTAGCACTCCAAAGTGAACTGTTTTATGTGAGCCAAACATCACAGGTAACACAACGTTTCGAGGGTAACACCCCTTCTCACCTGATGAAGGGGGTGTTACCCTCGAAACGTTTTTTTTCTTTTAAAGAAGGGAAACCCTACTAAGTACTGATATTTATACAACCAAGGACACATAATTATAAGTATAGATAAATTATATACCTTGATCATGTAAGAACCTTATGAAAATAATATAATGTTAAATCAACCCCAACAACATTAGTTAGAAAGCTGACGGATGAGACTAACCTGTTATGCACAAAATGACTGCTGCCTCTTTCCTTCTCATTAGGTTTCTCCAAGCTCACTGAGCTCTTTTAGAACCTGGCACATGCCTAGAGGAAGCAGCTAGGGGATTAAAATTAAGTCATTGCTTGTAATGTCAACTCCCACATCCATGACTGACAGTTGTTAACCATAAGACCCAGCAGAAACGGATTTACAGAACATCGACAGCATTTCAGGTTTAGCCTTAATTTTCAGCTTTCTAGCTATTGCAGTTTTGGGGGTTGGATGTTTTGTTAACCTTCAGTATATACAATTATTCATTTAAAGGGATGAACTTGCCCTTGAGTTCCTTTTGGACTAATCTCCTAATTCATACAATGAAGTGAATATTAACGTTTAAAAAAAAAGATTAACCAGATAGAGGAAAAGAATTTAAAAGGCATGTAATACAAACAGGACGCTCTACTTATAGTTGGGCTTTTTCCCCTTTAAAGGATTTTGTGATTTTATACAGTACTGGTAATATTTATGGTCATAGAGCTGCTATCATTACATCAATGCCAATGTTAAAGCCAAGGTATCAATAATGACAGCTCCCGTTGAGAGACGGAAAGCTTTGTGCGTGCAATAAGGTGTCCAATTGTACTCAATTATTTAAATAGAGTTAATTTACAATAAATGCAAAGAGCCTCACCGAATAACCTTCTTTTATATAGATTTGTTCTATGCAATGATCTTTAACTATTGTTTTAAGTAAATATAGTTTTTTATATTTTCAAAACCAGGATATTGGGGGGACCTTGAAAAATACAATGAGGTTTCTTTAAAAGGGCAATGACAGCCTTTTACCCCATCCCCCCTCATAACAACCCAAAACGTTAGGTCCTCACTTCTGGGCTCATCATAGATTTCCAGCATTACTCAGAAGTTACAATATGTGGCTTGCTTAGTTCTGCTCCCCTGGGTTGTGTCCAGAACTTAGCCAAAGGGAACACACGCTTCTATGAGAAAGCCTCTTCCTATTGGCCAAGCCCCAGGCTGAAGCTGGGGGTTGGACTAATCAAGCTGGTATCGTAAATTGGAGTAAAAATGTTGGAAACTAAAGTTGCCCAGGGATGAGGACCTAGAATTTTTGGTACTTTCATTGGAAGGGGGGGTGGTGGAAAGGCTGTAATTGTCCATTAATAATTACAGACAATTAATCGCTAAAATAATAATTATTTCTAAACCCACAATCAAGTCAGATGTGTGTTATTAAGGTGACTGACATTAGCAACTGTGTAATGACTTAAATTTCAGGTTGTAAAGGATAAATAAAATCCTAGACCCCAATAAACAGTTTTTGTCAGCTGTTTTCCAACGCTACATCCATCACAATTCCCCACTTTCCATAGATTTCAGCTTGAAAACTGCAGAAGAAAAGGAAAATTTTCCGCCTTGCCTGACCGAGAACACTTATAAATGTTCTCGATAATCCATCAATTTGATCAAATTTGCCATGTTTATCAGAATATCAGTTCTTTGTATGGGGCCTTAAAGGGCATCTATAATGAAAATAGGTTATTTTAAATTGACCATAACTGGAAACATAATTCTTCCCAACCACTACTGTATATTTTTTTTTTGTGATCTACCCCTATTCTTTAGATATCCAATCTAAAACTTCTTATATTTCAGCTTCAATCAAGTTCCCTGCTCTCAAAAACTTCTTCTGTTCGTGTTTACTGTAGCTGGAATGGTGACAGAGTTTTGACAGTTGGAATGCTGTATGCTGTGTGCAGGCTTGACAGTTGGTTTGTGGAAAAAAAGTCAGGTCGGATGGAAGTGGGAGTGGTTAAAAGAGGGAGGGGGGATACTGCTCCTAAACAAATGTGTGCTGGATTGATGGCATGCAGCAACACACGCAAATTAGAGTAAGTGCTACTTACATGTATTTAATCATAGATTAAGATGAGGCAAAGTCATTTTTTCAGTATAGTGTCCCTTTAAATACCCCAAACCATCAAAACCTTTTTTAACTGTACTTGATCAGTTCTGCAAAACCTGACCACACTCCTAACAATCTGAGTTTTCAATCGACATCAATCTTGGAATAATTGTGTGATATATGGCCTCTCAAGCAGTTTATTCCCACCAGTTTAAACATTTGTATTATAATGTGCCAGAAGATTGTAAGGTGTGGGTCCAAATTAAATTACTGACACAGTTCTGTGTGAGGGCTGTACAAACATGGAAATCTGGAATCAAAATGGCTGCACCGCTTTAAAAAAATGCATTATAATTGCTCTATGATAATGTACATCCCCTACTGGGTGATGTCAACAGATTAGTTTTGATTACAATTTTATTTACTTTGATGAGTAAAAAGGATTTAGCCTTTTTTTTTGCATTTAATGTTGTCATGGCTCCATTTAATCCCCTTTAATGAAAATATCATGTCGCCGAGCAGTCAAGGATCTTTTAATTCAACAAATTCAATCCTTCCATCACTGTAGCCTGGAAAGACTTAATGGGGTAAGTAGAAGAGTGGATGAGGTAACTAGAACCAAATTGCATTCCATTACATATACATATTAATTGTATTTCCATTGGAATCTTTACATAACAAAAAGTGTATGCAATATTTTTAATACTGCGGTAATATAAATATCATGGGGCAGGGGGGTGGAGAGCTTCCAATCCTATTAGTTAAAGGGGGTTTCCAGCTGGATTTCACAATGTTGACAGTTCCCATTCTGGCTATTCTTGTGCACTTTCCTGATGTCAGTTTTTTGGGCTTTTTGCTAGTTCTGCCTGTTGTGACAATCATCAGACCCCCTGCACTCTCCTGTACCCATGGTCCAAGCATGCTCAGTGCTGTATTTACTGTAAAATAAAGCCTTATTTTACAAAGCCGCTATATGTAGCGCTATATAAAATAAAATACATACAGTACATACATCACAGAAGCTTGGAAAGTGTACATACCATGTTTCTGCCAGTTTAAGTTACACCAAGCAAAACAGACATTTGTGGTGATTAGAATGACGTTTTGACTAGAACCTCCGGTTCTGAAGTTCCGTGGGTAATGCTATGAACTTTCAGGTCTCGGATTTCCTGATTATTAGAAATTGAAAATATGGAGCTGCTTTTGAGGGTTACCAAATACACTAGGCTACTTTCCAGGGTTACTGAATTTAGCCTGTAATATATATATGGAAACTGGAAAATAGCTGGTGTGTAAAGGAAGTTTGTTTTATAAACATTACATTTGGTCATTTGCACCTTGGCCATGTGTTGTGCCTTGACCATTTCCCGGTGCCTTAGCCATCTTCTGCCATCTACCATGCTTTTTATACCCTTAATTGGAACTTTCGGATTTTTTTTTTTTTGTCCCATTGACTCTAGGGTTTGTTTTCGGATTTTCGAATTTTGTAATCTGAAAACGGAATGGAACTTGCCATCTTTAAACATCTCTGTGGTGCTACATTCATTGCTACCTCCGAAAAAAGGCAGTTTTAAATGGCATTGCCTGTAAAGGATACTGGGAACTGTAGTATAGCTATTATGTTTTATTTAAAGTTATGGTGACCAATAACATCAGCTAGGGAATAGTTTCAAAAGTGTTTATTGTGACATTTCCATTGCTGCCCTGAATGATGCGTTTTAAATCTAGTGACTTTGTTTTGTAGGAGATGTGGGATTTTGTAGTTTAACCAATAACACTCAAAGCAAAAGGCTGTAGGGATATATTCATTGCTGTACTGAAAGTAGTTGGTACTTTCTGCCCTACGCATTTATCATCTGCATTTGAACCATTGTGGATGAATTTGCTCTGTCAGACAATTTACCAGTCTCTATATTAGTCTTTGGCAGCTATTTGCCAACCAGTTCCCCATTCTCTGCCAGCCAGTTTGCCAGTCATGTCAGCCAATTTACCAGTCTCTGCCAGCCAGTTCACTATTCATGTCAGCCAACCTACCAGGCTATGCCAGCCAATTTATCAGTCTATTCCAGCCAGTCTACCAGTCTCTGCCATTCCATGTACCATTTTCTGCCAGCCAGTTCACCATTCATGTCATAACATTACCAGGCTACCCAGCCAGTCCACCAGACTCTGCCAGCCAATTTACCAGTCTCTGCCAGCCAGTTCACTATTCATGTCAGCCAACCTACCAGGCTATGCCAGCCAATTTATCAGTCTATCCAGCCAGTCTACCAGTCTCTGCATTCCTGTACCATTTTCTCCAGCCAGTTCACCATTCATGTCATACAATTTACCAGGCTACGCCAGCCAGTCCACCAGACTCTGCCAGCCAATTTACCAGTCTCTGCCAGCCAATTTACCATTCTCTGCAAGCCAGTTCACCATTCATGACAGCCATTTATCAGTCTCTGCGCCAGTCCACAAGACTCTGTCAGCCAATTTACCAGTTTCTGCCTGCCAACGGTTCATCCTTCATGTGAGCCAATTTACCAGTCTCTGCCAGCAAATTTACCAGTCTCTGCCAAATAGTTCACGTTTCATGTGAGCCATTTTACCAGTCTCTGCCAGTCAGTCCACCATCTCTGACAGTCAATTTACCAGTCCTTGCCAGCTAATTTACCATTTTGTCAGCCATTTCCAGACTATGGCAGCTAAAAGATAGACAATTCATAATTCTGTCAGTTATTCAACAATCTCTGCCAGCCAGTTCACTTACTCTACCAACCAGTTCACAAATTGAACTAGCCAGTTTACCAATTTTCTCCAGGCTATGACATCATAATAATCGTCTGTCAGCCAGTCATGTACCAGTCTATGCCAGCCAATTCACCAGTCTATGCCAGCCAATCCACCAGTTTTCACACCCATTCCAAAAGCCCCACCCACTTTGTCGGCAAAGCAACGCAATATGCAACCACTTATTTTCTCTTACACCCCCTTATTATTACACACCCCTTATTTCTGTGGATGCCTATGTATGAGGCTTCTATGGAAACAGGAATTGGATGAATAAAAGGCATCTGTTAGCATTCTAAAATAAATAAAAAATCTAAATTCAATATTACACGGGTAATGAACATATACTACAAATGTTGCTTTGCAATGCAAGTCACCAACTTATATCTAAAGAATTACCCAGTGTCCTTAGCTTTTCTCAGTGAGACTGCAAGTTCAATGGCCTGTTGTGCTCTTTATTCTGCCATTGATTGATGTGGTTCAGTCACTGATTACCAACTTGGGAAACATTCACCTTGCAGATAATTGAGGAGGAGCAAGTTGGTTTAGAGTCTGCAAAGGGCCACAGAACCTGGAGTAGCTGAGTACATGGTGCTGATGCAAAAAGTGAGGGAAAGTTTGCCAATGCTATTAATTTGCAGCAACCAATCAGAATGCTGTTACTGCACTAGTGGAGCTAAGTGGAGAACATTGAATTGGTTGCTACAGGTAAATAGCACTAAAAACTCATGCTCTTATTATTGCTGGTTCCTTGATGTCCACCAGGAAGCCAAAGTTTTCCAATATTATTTTTTTCTCGTATATAAAAGAACATTGACTGTTGGGTGACAGGAACCCATAAGCCTACTTATAGACAAATCGAGAATTAAAGCAGCCATTACCTGTAGTTCTACACAGCTCCATAAATGTCTATCAATTGCCTTCTAACCAGGAGATAATTGGGTTTGTCATATGCACTTCTTGTAATATTAAAGGTGATGTCTATGCCTCCCCTGGTAAAATGATCTTGCCTACTTTTAGAATACTTAAATTCTAGCAGCCAATCTCCAGATACATTTGCTTAATGACATGTCATGGGTTCCTTTTCGTGTAGACTAAGAAGAGAAGCAGAACAGAAGATAAATAGATACAATAATGATGGCTAGACGAAAGATAAAGGATAGATGGAAGGTTTAAACAGAGGATATGAGTTAATGATCCACGGTGGGAGACAAAACTAGAGAATTAGTCTGAACCTGTATGAAGACCAAATAATCCCTTTCTGGAGCCCATCACTTATAGTCCTATCTACCATCTCTCACAACGAGACGTATGAAGGGCAGACACACTGATGTGATGCAGCATTTATATCATAAAGTCTTTATGCATTCTGATAGTATCCATGGTTTGGGCCACCTATCAATAACCTAATGCCTTTTCTATTTACTCTGGAGGGGAATAAAGGCATGGAACCATGTTCCGGACATGCGAGTTTGCTCTGCAAAAAATATGCACCGGGCAAATTGAATGTCTACTGGCTTCAGCATAGATGGTCTCCTTGGCCTGGGCAATACATTATCATTTGCCAAGAAGCAGTGCACATTGTTGGTAGGGCCACCTCTTGATTTAAAGTGATTGTGTGTAAATGGACAATGTTGGATATAAGGGATTGGACTTCTGATAGAGATCACTTGAAAGAAGGTTATAACCCAAACGGTTAACGGTCAAAACGATATCACTGCCATATGACTCATACTGCCGGATTACTCAACACACACTCTCCCCATGTCACCATGACTATTAAGGACACCAAACATTATTACTATGTTTATTACCTTTCCAACCATCTCCCCTTACATGAAATACGAGTTTATTCAAAACGAGCCTCTGTTTCCTAGGTGAACGTTCATCAATATCTTTCATTCATTGTCCCTGGCCGGACGGTGGCCCACGAATCATGTTTTATAGCCTTATTACCCATTCTTCAATTCTCTAGTACGTGCAGTTACCAATACTCTCCTGAGTAATTTGGTGCTGACACAATAAACGCCTCTTATGCTAAATTAAATAGCCGAGGTCCTGGAAGGGATGAATCTGCTTAGTAATTTCTTTAAGAGAGGTTTTTTTTTTTTTTTTTTTACCTGGGGCGAGGTTTCTATCCTATAAAACACTGGAAGAGGGATTAATAGCTCTTGATAATAGTAGAAAGGGATGGAGGTTAGTGTGTGTGTGGGGGGGTAGAGATGGAACACTTAATGTTTGACTTGTGTTCTTGATTCGGTTTTTGCCTGCCAGCTAAAAATAACTGATCACTCTGATGTAAGAGATATTCTATGAAGAAAAAAAATAAACAACAAATATAAATAATAATAAATGTTCATTTTTTTGTATGGAAGAAAGAACGAGAAATCGCACAAAGCGAATGGTGGACTTTGCTGCAGGCTCTTAATTTGGACGCGAAGCTTAATTAATTTTAAGTCTTATTTTCTTCTTCCTCCTCTATTAACCCCATCATTACCGAACACTGTTTGATATTTTGGATTATGTCAAATATGAAAGACATAACCCACACATACATATTGTACACGTGCCCCTAACAACACCCCCCCCCCACACACACACACACACACACAAATATACACACGTTTTACTCATCATAGAAAATCAATAGAAATTCACATTAATGATATCATAGCACCACTACAGCCACCTTGGCAGTTAACCCTTTCGAGACCACCGATGTCAGTTAACGAGGGAATCCTGCATATTTTCTGTAAGTGTGAGTTAGCCATATACAGAGACCAATAATATGTCCATTGGTCTTCCAACTATTTCTTGCTTTGTCCACAAATCCGTACTACTACACTCTCTGCTGGGTACCCCCCCCCCCACACACACACACACACCCTCCAGTTGAACCTCACAGAATGCGGCGAGTCAAGAGGTTAAAGATACAGATTCTGGGAATTCTCAATATTTTTTTGCTCATTTGGATGCAAAGCACATTAAATAAAAAAAAACACACTTGTTAGGAGAGAGAGACCTCTGGGAATTCTGGAGTCAGTTGCTGTTCATGCAATGCTTTCCCAAGGAAGGAATGATACATTCTGTGCTTTATTTCATGTTTTATATATATGGTACGGTTAAAGAAATAGAAACATGCTTCCCTAACACCAGCACATGGGCAATTTGGTAACAAGGTAATATCACACAACTTACCCATACGAACATCCGCCTTAAAAAAAAATCAAAACAAAAAAAAAAACTTGTCTAAGGGAATCTGTTCTATTCCATCCCCGTGGCCGGAAGTAGCCATAGAACACACAACAATTTATTGAAAGGGTTCCCTTCCAAGGTATCCGTTGAGTTTTTAGGGAGGTTTTAGAGGGGGGGGTTGGTCAATGTTGGGGTTGAGTATTTTTTTTTGTAAAGTTCTGGGTTGGTAGCGGTAGGACGAGACGTCAAGGAGGGTTGTCCTAAGGATTTGGGGTAGAAGAAGACAACGTTTCAATAGTCTAGTTCACAGACTCTGGCATCATCTTAGACCCAGCAGAGAATCTCACAGGTAGACAATTCAGAGGGTCTTCCAACCACACGTAGATCCCACATTCCTTCTTCTGTGTCATCCCACCCGCCCACCACCAAAAAATAATCACCCAGACAAAAAGTAATAGGGGCCACAACACCGTCAACAGCCCCCTCATCATGGTGCAGAGAGGAGCTACAAGTCTTCCCTCTGCTTGGAACATAAATAAGCCACTTCATCACCCAGTAACTGCTGGTTCTGTCTGCGTCCTCTGTACTACTGCTTTTTGCAACAAGCTCCTCTGCTGTACATTCAGATAAGGTTGAAGAGTGGTGGGAGGGTGGGGGGGAGTTAGGGGACAGGGTGACAGTCTGCTGGAGCCTTTACACAAGGTTGTGATATCCTTTCTCTGGATTGGGATGTCTCTCTTGTGTCTGTAAATTCAGCATCGTTTCCTTACAGCATCTGCTGTGGCATTGGATTGAGCAGGGACAGGGAGGGAGTGCTAAATCATTTAGGGAGAAGAGGCTGTTCGCTAGAAATCTGCTCTAGTCATTGATTGTGCTTTGCTGACTGCGGCCCTTTAAAAAAAAAAAAAAGAAGAAGAAAAAAAAAAAAAAAAAAAAGAGATATTAATGTATAATGTATCGAGCTTCGGGTCTTCTAAAAGGAAATAAACCTGTGTTTCCTAGAATATTGCAATGGGAAAATAAGGAATGTGTGAATAAAGTCAGAAATTCCGTGTTTGGATACTGTGTCCAATCTGATCTGTGTATGGATATGTGTCCAATCTGCTCTTGTTGGATAATGTGTCCAATCTGATCTGTGTATGGATACTGTGTCCATTCTGCTCTGTGTATGGATATGTGTCAATCTGATCTGTGTAGGATCTGGTCAAATCTGATCTGTGTATGTATGTGTCCAATCTGCTCTGTTATGGATAATGTGTCCATCGATCTGTGTGTGGAAACTGTGTCCAATCTGATCTGTGTGTGGAAACTGGTCCATCTGATCTGTGTGTGGAAACGGTGTCCAATCTGATCTGTGTGTGGAAACTGTTCCTTTCTGGTCTGTGAGGATAATGTGTCCATCTGATCGTGTGTGGATACTGTGTACAATCTGATCTGTGTGTGATCTGTGTCCAATCTGGTCTGTGTGAGGATTGTGTGTGTCCAATCTGTCTGTGTGTGGATACGTGGTCCAATCTGATCTGTGTATGGATAATGTGCCCAATCTGATCTGTTGTGGAAACTGTGTCCAATCTGATCTGTGTGTGGATACTGTGTCCAATCTGATCTGTTGTGGATACTGTGTCCAATCTGATCTGTGTGGTGGATACTGTGTTCAATCTGATCTGTGTATGTAATGTGTCCAATCTGGTCTGTGTGTGGATAATGTGTCCAATCTGACTGTTTGTGTGGATACTGTGTCCAATCTGATCTGTGTGTGGATACTGTGTCCAATCTGGTCTGTGTGAGGATAATGTGTCCATCGATCTTGTGTGGATACGTGGTGCAATCGGTCTTGTGAGGATAATGTGTCCAATCTGATCTGTGTGTGGATACTGTGTCCAATCTGATCTGTGTGAGGATACTGTGTCCAATCTGGTCTGGTGAGGATAATGTGTCCAATCTGATCTGTGTGTGGATACTGTGTCCACTGGTCGGTGTGAGGATATGTGTCCAATCTGATCTGTGTGGATATTGTGTCCAATCGGGTACTGTGTCCAATCTGATTGTGTGTGGATACTGTGTCCGATCTGATCTGTGTGCGGATATTGTGTCCGATCTGATTGTGTATGGTACTGTGTCCAATCTGATCTGTGTATGGATAATGTGCCCAATCTGATCTGTGTTGGAAACTGTGTCCAATCTGATCTGTTGTGGGATACTGTGTCCAATCTGATCTGTGTGTGGATCCTGTGTCCAATCTGATCTGTGTGTGGATCTGTGTCAATCTGATCGGTGTATGGATATGTGTCCAATCTGGTCTGTGTGTGGATAATGTGTCCAATCTGATCTGTGTGTGGATCTGTGTCCAATCTGATCTGTGTGTGGATACTGTGTCCAATCTGGTCTGTGTGAGGATATGTGCATCTGATCTGTGTGTGGATCCTGTGTGCAATCTGGTCAGTGTGAGGATAATGTGTCCAATCTGATCGTGTGTGGATACTGTGTCCAATCTGATCTGTGTGGGATACTGTGTCCAATCTGGTCTGTTGTGGGATAATGTGTCCAATCTGGTCTGTGTGTGGATAATTGTGTCCATCTGATCTGTGTGTGGATACTGTGTCCTTGATCTGTGTGATACGTGTCCATCTGGTCTGTGGAGGATAATGTGTCCAATCTGATCTGTGTGTGGATACTGTGTGCAATCTGGTCATGTGAGTATAATGTTCCAATCTGATCGTGTGGTGGATACTGTGTCCAATCTGATCTGTGTGAGGATACTGTGTCCAATCTGGTCTGTGTGAGGATAATGTGTCCAATCTGATCTGTGTGTGGATACTGTGTCCAATCTGGTCTGTGTGAGGATAATGTGTCCAATCTGATCTGTGTGTGGATATTGTGTCCAATCGGGTACTGTGTCCAATCTGATGTGTGTGTGGATACTGTGTCCGATCTGATCTGTGTGGGTATTGTGTCCATCTGATGTGTGTATGGATACTGTGTCCAATCTGATCTGTGGTGGATACTGTGTCCAATCTGATCTGTGGTGGATATGGTGTCCAATCTGATCTGTTTGTGGAAACTGTGTCCAATCTAATCTGGTGTGTGGATACTGTGTCCAATCTGATCTTGTATGATAGTGCCATCTGATCTGTGTTGGAAACTGTGTCCAATCTGATCTGTGTGTGGATACGTGTCCAATCTGATCTGTGTGTGGATACTGTGTCCAGTCTGGTCTGTGTGTGGATAATGTGTCCAATCTGATCTGTGTGTGTATACTGTGTCCAATCTGATCTGTGTATGGATGCTGTGTCCAATCAGATCTGTGTATGGATTCTGTGTCAATCTGATATGGGTGTGTGGATACTGTGTCCAATCTGATCTGTGTATGGATATTGTGTCCAATCGATCTGTGTATGGAACTATGTCCAATCTGGTCTGGTGTGTGATACTGCTGTTTCCAATCTGATCTGTTGTGGATATTCTGTGTCCAACCTGATCTGTGTGTGAATACTGTGTCCAATCTTATCTGTGTATGGATACTGTGTCCAATCTGATCTGTGTGTGGATACTGTGTTCAATCTGATCTGTGTGTGGATACTGTGTCCAATCTGATCTGTGTGTGGATACTGTGCCAACCTGATCTGTGTGTATGGATACTGTGTCCGATCTGATCTGTGTGTGGATACTGTGTCCGATCTGATCTGTGTATGGATACTGTGTCCGATCTGATCTGTGTATGGATACTGTGTCCGATCTGATCTGTGTGTGGATACTGTGTCCAATCTGATCTGTGTTTGGATACTGTGTCCAATCGGGTACAGTGTTTAATCTGATCTGTGTATGGATACTGTGTCCAATCTGAACTGTGTGTGGATACTGTGTCAAACCTGATCTGTGTATGGATACTGTGTCCAATCTGATCTGTGTATGGTACTGTGTCCAAGCTTATCTGTGTGTGGATACTGTGTCCAATCAGGTACTGTGTCCAATCTGATCGTGTGTATGGATACTGTGTCCAATCTAATCGGTGTGTGGATACTGTGTCCAATCTGATCTGTGTATGGATAATGTGCCCAATCTGATCTGTGTGGAAACTGTGTCCAATCTGTCGTGTGTGGATACTGTGTCCATCTGATCTGGTGTGTGGATACTGTGTCCAGTCTTGTTGTGTGTGATAATGTGTCCAATCTGATCTGTGTGTGGATACTGTGTCCAATCTGATCTGTGTATGGATGCTGTGTCCAATCAGATCTGTGTATGGATGCTGTGTCCAATCTGATATGGGTTGGATACTGTGTCCAATCTGATCTGTGTATGGATATTGTGTCCAATCTGATCTGTGTATGGATACTTGTCCAATCTGGTCTGTGTGTGGATACTGCTGTGTCCAATCTGATCTGTGTGTGGATACTGTGTCCAAACTGATCTGTGTGTGAATACTGTGTCCAATCTTATCTGTGTATGATACTGGTGTCCAATCTGATCTGTGTGGATACTGTGGTTCAATCTGATCTGTGTGTGGATACTGTGTCCAATCCAATCTGATCTGTGTGTGGATACTGTGCCAACCTGATCTGTGTGTATGGATACTGTGTCCGATCTGATCTGTGTGTGGATACTGTGTCCGATCTG
>JAACNH010004529.1:0-23725 GCA_019447015.1 Hymenochirus boettgeri | reverse complement strand
CTAAACCAGTGTCTGTCAGTCCTCCTGTTCTAAACCAGTGTCTGTCAGTCCTGCTGTTTAAAAACCATGTAAAATGGGAATAGTGGTCTTTAAAATAGGCGTCACCTGAAAAAAGTGGGAGTGGCCTTAGAAAGTGGGTGTGGCTTTATAAAAGTGTGCAGGCCAAAAAAATTCCCCCATGCTTACGCACGCACTGCAAATTGTTCCTTTTTACCATTTATAAACCATTTATTCGGAGGTATGGACAAGTGCTAAATTATTTTAATCTTCAGTTTTCACCTTTAAGTCTGTAAAGAGGGCACATGTATATACATATAACACATATACTAATTGTTCTATGCAGTCAACAAACAGGGCTGGGATGGTGTGTCAACTTAACTAAAGACATATGAAATTGACGTTTTCTTGCCATTTAATTATGCAATCCCAATGTACAAAACAGGGCTGTCCCCCCCATTGAAATTTATACAATCTTCATTTTATAAAAGATCAGAGAAATCCTATCACTTCATCTCCCACATCTGTTCATGCTCCACCTACCCAGTGCTACCGGACTGCATTGGTCTAGGGACAGTTTTAGTAGAACATGAAATTACAATGTTAACAAGGTATAAAAAACCCACCTGTAGTGTTAGTGACATTCTGGTTGCAGGTCACAGCTGCTATTTTGTCTGGTGCGCACGTCGTCACAGCCTGTACGGAATTATTGCATTCACTTACACTGGATTCCTTCCCTGAAATGAAAAAAAAAAAAAAAAAAAAACTAGAACTGGATCCATTTAAAGGTTAGACACCTATGGTTGTAATCTTGTGACTCTCCCTCATTAAATCTTACTATTTACAGAAAGGGACCAAAAGTTTAGGGGACAGCAGTTTAGCTAATAAGCCCTCTGGAAATTTAATTTTCTGTAGTTTTCCCCTTGTGCACCTCTGTCGTACAGTGCTTTACTGGAGTGTTACACAGCTGTGCACTTTTCATTCATTGTATCTATTAAAGGGACAGTTCAGTGGAAATGATCAATATTTGTTAAATTATTAGTTTGTGTAATGCCTTCTTAAATATTCAACATATTCTCTCCCATTTTGAAAAATCAGTTGATTTCATACCCTTTGCTGTTCCCTGCTGTTGACATTAGTGAGCTGACATTTCAGGTTCTAACGGTCCTTCTTCTTCCCAGGATGCACCACATCCTTGGAATGTTCCTAAAAGTAATTTCTACTGATTGGCTGTAGGATGGGTCAAAGATGCTCAGATCTCTACTGAGCAACTGAATGAACCCAGGCACTGGGTCAAGGGCAAGACCAAAACGGTCTCTACTAGGGGTTCTGCAAACAGGAAGTCAGTATTTCGGTTGCATTTATTTATACACAGACACAATGCTGAATTGGCAGATTAAGGTCATTGGGATGGCAAAATATTGCTCTTTTTTCTGAAAAGCATATGTATTTGCACCGAACTTCCCCTTTAAAGGGCATGTACACTGAAAATGTAAGTTAGTGTGAGTCCTCACTAGAGCATGCCAAATCTGACACCATTGCACAGACACCAGCAAATCTAGTGTGGCCAGACCAATTTGCCAACACTAGTCTGCCATTTTTAACATGTGATCTTGGCCTAGCCCTTTACATGCTATTGATTCGCCTGGGAGCTATGCTTGTTCCATGAGCTCAATAACGGGACAATCCAACCCATCACCAAGTGAGGCCAGGGCAGGGATGTGACGTCATTGAGCAATGCTGCAAAACATCAATGAGCTCCGTTCTCTCTTGCCGAGAGGGGCCGGCCTTGCATGCAGAAATCACGCACATTCTCAATACAGAACGCAATGATGTCACACGCCTGCCTGTACATGACCTTTAAGTATCGTTTGCACCAAAAGGGATGTGCAATAAAAACATTTTTTTTAAAAATGCAGGTAAAACCCTTAAAGAGCAGTTTTTACATCTTAAAAAAGATGTTAAAAAACATCCATCCTTTCATCTCTCATTTTACTGTGGCTGCTGGGAAATTTACCTTATTTACATGTGTATACCTTAATTTCCCAGCAATCAAGTCTCCTAAATACACCCACCAGTGGCGTAATTAGGAATCACATGTCCCCCAAGCAAAACTAAGATGGACCCCCATCCCTGTGGTTTTCTATATCGGTCATAGAAAAAATAAGAAGGACCCCCTGGCTCCCCTGGTTGTTACTCCCCTGACACCTAAAATGTTAGTCACTTTTTCTCGCCCTAGAAATCTCTTATCAAAACCGGTTACAGTACAGGAAGGGAGGTTTGAAATGAGGGACCAAGTAACTGAGATGAAGAGATGTGACCAGTAGGTGCACTTGCACTGCTGCACACACAAGAACGTAAGGTGCATTCAAAAACATTCCTGGAAACATCATTTCGCATTGCCACTACTACCTAACTAAGGAATCCATTGTGAGAGCTGAGAGAGGCTATCGCAACTTTAATTCAAGAACTCACCTATAGCTGCTAGAGATGGCCAAACTTCCTAAAGTTTGGATCGTTTCTGAACTATAGAACTTCAGTAAAAGTTCTATATCCTGAAAACAAACCCATTAAAGTCAACGGGAGTCAAATAGTTTGAAAGATTCTAATTAAATACTGTTAAATAGCAATGGTAACTTACTGTAAATGTCTCTGGGAAATCGCCTGGGGGAACACTAGAGATGGCCGAACTTCATAAAGTTTGGTCCGTTTTTGAACTTCTAAAAATTACTAGAGAATTACTGGTTGGTACAGGGATACTATATAATATTGAGAATTACTGGTATTAATACATATACTGTATTTCTGGTTGGTACGGGGATACTATATAATATTGAGAATTACTGGTATTAATACATATACTACAGTTCTGGTTGGTACAGCGATACTATATATTATTGAGAATTACTGGTATTAATACATATACTACAGTTCTGGTTGGTACAGGGATACTATATATTATTGAGAATTACTGGTATTAATACATATACTGCAGTTCTGGTTGGTACAGGGATACTATATAATATTGAGAATTACTGGTATTAATACATATACTACAGTTCTGGTTGGTACAGGGATACTATATAATATTGAGAATTACTGGTATTAATACATATACTGTAGTTCTGGTTGGTACAGGGATACTATATAATATTGAGAATTACTGGTATTAATACATATACTGTAGTTCTGGTTGATGCAGGGATACTATATAATATTGAGAATTACTGGTATTAATACGTATACTGTAGATCTGGTTGATCCAGGTATACTTTCCGATTGCCGTTTGGAGTCAGAAAGGAATTCCTCCCCCCCCCCCCTTTAAGCTGGGTTTTTTGCCTTCCTCTGGATCAACAGTTAGGAAGGGTTAAAAAAAAAGAAAAAAAGTGAATAGGTTGGACTTGATGGACGTATGTCTTTATTCAACCTCAATTACTAAAAGTTCGAAAACGGACCCATTTAAGTCAATGGGGGGTAAATCGTTCGAAAATAAAATTCAAATATGATTGGTTAATGTGTGATCATATGATTGCAAGCATTGAAATCTTAACCAATCACAATTGGATTTGGTCCTTCTGCAAACCTATAAAAAGGGCTGCAAACCTCCGCGGAGCTCAGAAGTCATTGCAGCTGAAGGCAGAAGAAAGAAGAGGTTGAATCAAGTGGTTGGCAACACCGGCGACGTTAATGTCGCCAGTGCTGGAGGCCGCAGAGTGTTACTCGTTTTGGGATTTGATCTGCCACATATCTATTACACTTGAATTAGGGGGTTTATTAGAATTTTAGTTTACCTTATGCCTATGGGAGATTTATGATGCACTGAGATATTTTCCTGACTGCTCTATGTTGGATCTTTATCTTACTCTTAGTGCTTATGTGAGTTGGATGTGTTTTTAATTGTTTGTCCTTTATATGCTCTGCTGCTCCCATTTTCTTATAATAAAGGAGTTTTTATTTGTATTAGACATTTTGGTGGTGTGCCCATTTTATATCCAGTACTTGTTTCTTTGTGTCCTTATAACTGGTGGCCGCAGAGACATTGCCCGGCCGCAGATACATCGCATCAGCTGAGTTGGTGTCACGACAAGAAGATGCAGAGACCTAAAAAGTTCATTTTTAGGACCAGGAGGGTCCTGGTTCGAGATGCAGGACCCCCCACAAAGGCACTCATAAGTGCCGGGGAAGAGGGTCCTGGTTCGAGCTGCGGGACCCCTTAAGCCCCAAAGGGCCCTTGTCAGGCCCACAAGGGCACTTATAAATGCCGGGAAGGGGGTCCCGGCTTTGAGCTGCGGGACCCTTAACATTTGTTAGGTGCTAAAACCACCTAACAAATGTGTTTTATGCTACCGATTTCTGTTTTTTGTGGGATTGCAGTAAAGTGACTGTAGGGCTGTATTTATAAAGGCACCTCAAATTTGTGATACCACGTCTTTACTGATAGTGTAATAAACTGATAATGGTCAGTTTTTAACAGTATTTATTTTGCCCATCAGTTGTAAAATACCGATACCAAGCAGAATTTAGATACCGGCCATCTAATACAGCAGCAATCTGCAGCTGTATTTTACATAAATGTTCTGTAACTTAGTTCCCGGCTCCTGAACGAGTTTTAGCAGTGGACATACCCTTTAAGAGAAATTAGACAAAAACAGAGGAAGTAGCAGATCAGCAGCAGACTGAATGATGGAGTGGGAAGGGGGGTCCGGGTTCGAGCTGCGGGACCCCTTAAGCTCCAAAGGGCCCATGTCAGGGCCACAATGGTTCTTGTAAGGACCCGGGAGAGGGTCCAGGTTTCGAGCTGTGGGACCCCCGAACGTGCAGCCGTGGGAGCTGTCTCGGATGTCTGCTTCTCACAGTTAGAAGTTATGCTGCCTAACACACTGTCACAGGGACACTAGAAACCCATAAAAGTGCAGTGTACTGAAGACTCCTTCTACATTCAGTTAGGCCAACAGGTATATAATGGGGAATTTATTACCCAGCCACAAATTGATTCTTCCAAGCCGATGCAGATTGTTCTAATAAAAACCCTAAAAACATAGAGACAAAAGGGGGACCCCACCAGCAACCCAACATGGCACACAGCCCGAGCAAGCTACAGCAAACCCCCAGACTGAATCTGTTATGGGAACCTGGATAGGCATAACAACCAGAGGTCTTAAAACACCATAATCAGGTGAAACAACCTCCACATATGTGCAGTTCCAGAGGAAATAAAAGGCATTCAGGCCGACCTGCACAGACTTTTTAAGAACTGGTTTTCAATTGAAGATAAATTATAACTTAACATAGCACACTGAGCTCTATGACCCCCTTCACCATCTAGGGAAAGCAAGATAAAAATCAGAAAAGAACCAAATCATCCTTAAAAGTACCTATGAGAATTGTGTAATTGTGTTTAATTTCCTCATTAAACAGACATTTATTTGATTTGTGGTGGTACCTGTACACTGAACTCCCTGTATGGCCTCAGTACTGGGGTAAGGAAAAGCCTGAAGTGTCCAAGTGGCGTTTGGTGACCCACAACCTGATTCCAAACACACTACATGTGCTAGAGGTGACTCTACGTTCCAGTGCTCGTCACATACCTGGAAAAAGAGCACACACAAGTTAACCTTATTTTATGTAGGGAACTTTTTTCTGCTAAAACCACCTAACAAATGTGTTTTATGCTACCGATTTCTGTTTTTTGTGGGATTGCAGTTAAGAGAGTCATTTGACAATGCTAAGGGCTGTATTTATAAAGGCATCTTAAATATGTCAGTTGTAAAATACCGATACCAAGCAGAATTTAGATACCGGGCGATACAGGCCATCTAATACAGCAGCGATCTGCAGCTGTATTTTACATAAAAGTTCTGTAACTTTTAGGGTATCTCCACCAGGATTTTAACTTTCTTTTTTCCAGTTTAACTGAAGAACAGGAGGTAAATGCGCTATGTCTTACCTCCTGTCCTTCAGTAAAACTTACAGGAGAGCAGGAGAATCTTACCACGTATCGCTCCAGCGCCGGCTTCACTCACAGTTTTCGCCGCGTCCACACTCCTTTGCACTGTGTGCGCACGCACACACAATGCAAAGGACTGTGGATCCGTTGGGGGATGTCAGTGTAGTCTGAGGCTGTCAGCAGCGCTGGAGCGATCCGCAGTAAGTTTCTCCTGCAAGTTTTACTGAAGGACAGGAGGTAAGAGGAGGTAAAAAGAAAGTTAAAATCCTGGTGAAGATACCCTATAAAAAGAAATTAGACAAAATAGAGGAAGTAGCAGACCAGCAGCAGACTGAATGATAGAGTGGGAATGATAGAGAGGTCAACAAACGGTCTCTACATTCTCAATTGGAGAATCTTCATTGGAGTTAACATGACATCACAATTATATGACCCAATATAGCGGCACTTAAACAAGTAAAACCTTCCCTTTATACACTTATCCTCACCCCGATTTTGAAAAAGGAAAGTAAAAAAAAGTTCTGGTTTCCCACCTTGTGCTGTGTTTACAACATACTTACATACACACATTAGATAAACAATGTTGGAAGATGAAAATAGGCAACAAAGTCCATATGCACACTAACCCCTGAGGGTTCCCTTCAAAGGGAATAATAATACAAATGTTGGAGTGCTAGTCTACATTGTGTTTCTTTTCAATGTTGGAAGATGCCTTGACACACAGTAGATTGTTGGACGATAGTTTACTGGACTTGGGATATTTCACTTCCCCACACAAATTCATAAAAAAGTTAAGGACACCCCAAAACCTAAGACATCAATTCTTACCTGTTTCCCGGTCGTTAGATTTGCAACCTTTGCCTTTAAGAACCAAAAACATATACACTACATGACAAAATGCTGGCTAGTATTTCCAATAGAAGCATAATGTCTGCTTTACTGTGGCAAAACTATAGCCACTGCAGGGGGGCTCTGGGAATAAGAATTTACAACCGCTTGGCAGGGCTGTTTTTAGGCATAGGCCACCTAGGCAAAGAACTAGGGTGCCTATGTTGATCCAGGGAGCCTATTCTTCTCCCTAGCATCTCGCTGTCAGCTTTTACTTGCTGTGTTAGAACTGCTCTCCAGCTGATGTAATTTGTAACATTGTAGTGAGTACAGAGCCTGAGCTCCACACACTCTATTTAGCAACAAATGTTACAAATGAACTGAAGGTAAAGGAAGGAGGGGGGAGGATGAGCTCAGCTAATAGTACTGAGGAGAACAGTTCTAAAATACCAGATAAAAGCTGCTGCAGACTTTATAACAGTGACCCTGTGACTAGCAGCCATGAGATCACTATCTCTGCCTCTTTCTTCCTTCCACCCAAGCAGGTATATACTGTATATCATGGCAATGCTGGTGAACCTTATGTCTCACCCTCATAGCCTCTAGACTGCAAGCTCTTTGGGAAGGGTCCTCTTTCCTATTGTATGACAGTATTGCTGTAAGAAACTCCTCACTCTGTTTACTTATATTATGTATTACCTGTGTATGTAATATGTGTGACTTTGTATAACATGTATTACCTTGTATGTAATGTATGACTATGTAATTGTAAAGCGCCACGGAAGATGTATATAAATAAATAATAATAATAATACTGTGCTGGCACTGAAGGGTTAATGGCAATACCCTGGAAAGTGCTGGCACTGATTATTAATGCCTATACTATTAGAAAATCTGCTTGCACTGAAAGAGTTAAACATCTCAGTTAAACGCCACATACCCCGCATCCACTGAAACCTATCCTTTCCTTCCAATCGTAATTTGAAGCTACGCACACCAGTCTTGTTTCAACCGATTTATTGTGACGTTTCGGAACCAACAGGCTCCTTCTTCAGACAAACATTTCCTTCCAATCAGTATCTCATTGGTGGCCAGTGTCGCTGCATACATACAAACATATGTATACACACCTGCCTATTACCAACTACAGTAATAAAGTGTTCCCACTATAAAGAACAGCAGCAGGTGGCAGGGCGCCTAGGGCACTAAAATGGCTAGAAACGGCACTGCCGTTTGGTATTGGTAGGGGGTTAAATTTGTAATACTGCAGGTTTTTAAATAGGGCCCGCCCAATGTACATTAGAACATATAAAGGGTTATTCAATAAAAGTTCTTATTGTTAAAAAAGGTGCTAAGTTTTCCCCAACCAATCAGATGTAAGCTTTCAAATGTTAAATAGCATCTGATTGGTTGGGGCAAAATTAGCACCATATTTAAAGGGCAACTGTGGTCTCAAAACAAGTTAGGGTTACCGTAAATGAAAGACTGTAGTATTTTATTTATGAGCCAACAATCACATCTCTGGCTTCACCATGTGAGAAATAATATAGAGGTGAATGTTCAAACTCCTGCTTCCAGTAGGTTGAGTGACATCACCTTACCTCTGCCGGCCCTTTTCCCCAGGGGGAGAAGCATGCTCAGTTAAGACTTATTGCTGGGGAAATCAGGAAGTACCTGAGGGAAAAAATGACAGTTGAGAAGGGGAGCCTATTAATGCAGGCAGAGGCTGGTCACATGGCTAAAAACAGGAAGTTACATTGCTGAACAGCAATAGCTTATCAAAAATTTTATCTAGAGATGTGATTTAGGTTTTATTGTGAAGGTACAATGGAAGGCTTTTTATATCATTCTTACTGGTTTGGAAGAATTTGAGACCACAGTTACACTTTAAAGGGCATGTCCACCCCCAAAACTATTATTTCCCCCCCACCACTGGCCCCAATGTGTAGCGCAAAATAAAATCCTTACCTTACATCCCAGCTCCAAATGGTTCTCCAGCAATCCCCCCCCAAAGTCCCAAAAACTGGCCACCAGGAGGATAGCAGAGTCCATATAGGACTCTGCCACCTGTCTCCCCTTTGGGAGAATTTTGCCATGCGCAGTTCCATGCAAGCAGACGGCCGGGATTGTGCGGCGAAGGAGAGAGGTAAGGTAAGTAATGATCAGGGGACTTTCTAACTATAATACTAATGCGGTTGGGGCTGGGGGATCTAGACCTATCAAATATAAAAAGTTATTTTAAAATGTGGACATACCCTTTAAAGATAAGGACTTTTATTGAATCTCACTGATAGTAGCTGGTCAACATTTGTCCATCCAGTTCTAAATGTGAAGATGTGAGTCACAGCTTGTTACTTCCCTTTAAATACACACTAATATCTGTCAATCAGCCTCACACAGCCTCATCCCGGGTGGTCACATTATCTCGGTCTCATTTCACTGCAGAACCTGATTATGTTCCTTCATGTAGGAGAGATTAAAGGAAAGCAGGAAAATCAATCCAACTATAAAGCTGACATGCAGTTTAATCCCAGAATGTGTGTAACTTCTAAACTCCAACGGAGCGGAGCGGCTGCTTTACTGAAACTGTGGGAAAATCTGCTCTTCCGAGAGCAATCAATATCTTGCTATCCTTGGAAAGCGTATTAGATCCATATTACCGCCGTGCACTGGATATGTTATACAGAGCGAACTTGCACTAAAATCAGTCAGAAATGTTATTATCAAAATAAAATACTCAAGAGCAGTGAATATTCTGTAAACTATCATATATTATTATAAACCTCTGATAGCTATGTCAGCAGTTGTAATCCATGCTTAGCTATGTCATCAGTTGTAATACATGCTTAGCTATGTCATCAGTTGTAATTAGTGCTTAACTATGTCATCAGTTGTAATCTGTGCTTAACTATGTCATCGGTTGTAATTCATGCTTAGCTATGTCATCAGTTGTAATCAGTGCTTAGCTATGCCATCACTTGTAATCAGTGCTTAGCTATGTCATCAGTTGAAATCAGTGCTTAGCTATGCCATCAGTTGTAATCAGTGCTTAGCTATGTCATCAGTGGTAATTAGTGCTTTTCAGTTTTGTTATCAGTCACATGGTTTACTAAAACTTGTGTAGTATATAGTAAAAGTACCCTACTGTTAGTTATAAGGATATTAAAGGAGCTTTGTCTTACCTTCCATTCTTCAATTAAACAATCAGGAGCCAGCGTTATGGATAATGTACAACCGCGGCCGTAACTATACAGCCGCAGTCGTACATTTACACCAAACATTTGTTAATTAACAAACATTCAGCCGTAGAATACCATGTGGTAGTGGGGTACTTAAATCTACAATTGCGTTATCGTAGATTTACAATCGATTACAGCAATTTACCCAAGGGAGGCAATTTACCCAAGAGAGGCAATTTACCCAGTATCTCGCTTCTCTGCTGTTCTTCTCCACTGTTTGTGCATGCCCATATAGGGTAAGTTGTTCCCTCCCTTCCTTCCTGGTTTCTGATAGTTTAATTAAAGAACGAGAGGTAAGACATAGCTTCTTTACCACCGTTCTTCAATTAAACTGAAAAACCCAAACTCCCTCTTGGCAGTGTACTGTAGATACCCTTTAATAACACCTCTAATAATGCCCTCAAATAAACACTCTATGGGATGTGACCTTAAAAAACTTCAATAGCAGCCCAAGGACATATGTACTCACCTCAGGTTTGAAAACCTTATATTTCATTGTGCTTTGATTACTAACAAGACATTGCATTTAATATGTTTTGTTTGTGAATCTATTAAAACATCTGAAATTCAGATAAGTTAATGTTTATTAACCATTAAAGATCTTTTATAAGATAAGCAATATGTCTTATGCACGTCAGAGGAAACTGTGAGACGAAATTAGGAACCATGGACTTCCTTTACGAAATGTACTTACAATGTGCAGGAGAGCAGAACCACTTAGACACATCACAGTAAATAATGGGCAGAATCTGGACACAGTGTGCCATGTTTCCTTTCTACAATTCACTGCTCCTTCTGGCATACTGTGGCACAGTTTAATTGAAAGCAGACATAATGGGTGGTACTGCAAGGTTCCTTCTCTGGATCAACCTTCACAATCCTTTCATTAAATTATACGCAAAGGCTGAAAATGAGTTTTTAAACACATAGGGCCTCATTAAACCGGAACGGCAATCAAATCGGGTAAATGTCCCTAAACCAATTTAATATTGCGTTAGCAATTGTGAGTATATCCGAAAGGGATTAACTCACAGCGTGAATTTAACTCCAGCTATTTTCCAGCATTAAAATCTCACGCTAAATGTAGCGTGAGAAATGTAGGTTTTGCAAAACCTGCACAGCCGGTGCTAAGATGGTGTTGAAGTTGCGCTTACCGATATTAAAAAAGAGCCCGGTGTCTCCCCGTGATTGAGGCTGATATCTGACTGAAATGCTGTCAAAATGTTAATTTATGCACTAAGCATAACTTCTGTTACAGTTTTCGTTTGTTTTCGCCTCCTTGCAAAGCATTCCAGACCAAAATTGAAACTCAAGCTGAATGTACAAATTAGCCCACTGGATAAGCACTGAAAAGAAGTTGCAGTGATGTCAGCAGCTCCCTTCAACAGAAAGTGACATTAACCCAAAGTGATAAAGGTGTGTGATACATGCTTTGATTCAGAAAAACTCCAAGATAATTAGGAACAAGTTTATACTGATCCAATCGACAGCCAGATGGCAGTACCATATATAATCAGGTGAGGCGGAACAAGAAGAAGATCTCAATGGGCTTTCTTTTGACAGAGGAGAATCTGAAAGATGTACAAGTAATTAGATGTCTCTAATCCATAGCAGGTTCTGTCACCTGGAGGTAGATTGCATGGCCGTTCCAGTGAACCATTTTTCATTTCAATGAAAGTTTTGGATGTTGTTCAGCTTTCCTCCCTTTCACTTTATCCTGAGGGTATTAAAGAAGATCCAGACAGACAGTCAACGCTATAATAATAGTCCCATGGTGGCCTCTGTAGTATCCAGATCTTTCTAACTGCTAAAATGCCCTGACTGCTAAAATGCAGAGGTTACAATAAAAAGTCTTATAATGATGCCGCTATATCTACTGCTTGTACCTAGAAAAAAAAAATGATTTGTTATAAAGTTTGTAAAGAAAGTGAGAGCCTCCTGCACCACCGTATAACAGATGATATATGCTGGGTGCTACTGCAAGGTCACAGCCTGTGACAGAAATCCACAATATCCATAAAATAGCAGCGCACACCAGTCTTTTTTAGTAAACAAACCAAAAGTATTTATTCAACACATAACGTGTAACGTTTCGGTGTCACATGACACCTTCATCAGACATGTCTGATGAAGGTGTCATGTGACACCGAAATGTTACACATTATGTGATGAATAAACACTTTTGGTTTGTTTACTAAAAAAGACTGGTGTGCGCTACTATTCTATAGATATTATTAAAAAGTTTGGTAAATTCTCTGCTTAGTGTTTTCAAAAGTCTCCTACTTAATTTTTTCCAGCAGATATTACAGGATTTCTTCAAAAAGGAGTAGAAAATGTTTTTTCTCCAGCTAAGACTCAGGTTTCAGCCTTGTTGGCCATGACAAGTGTCAGATGGGTAAAGATCCTCCAATAATTCATTTTTACATGCATTGAAACATTTAAATCTCCTTAGAAGACCTTCTGATCTTCCACAGGGTTTGATTCTGGTATTGAATGCTTTAACATCTTTAACTTTGGAGTCTCTAGAGGAGTAATTAAAATCAATCAACTTTTCTTCTACCCATAACATCTGCTAGATTTGGAGAGATTTCGGTATTTAGAGTTGATGAACCGTACCTGTGTTTTCATCCAGATAGAGTAGGAATCTTTCTCTCCTTAAACAATGTCAGCTTTCCAGATCCATAAGGAAATATCCCTATTGGTGTTTCATCCAACCCCTCAGTCTTTTATGTTGTAGATGTTTTAAAATGTATTTGGAAAGAACAAAAAGTTATAGGAAATGCGACTCGTTGCTGACATTAAACTGGTCTGAAAGGAACTAGTTTTACACTGGTGCGGCGGATCCCTACCTGTGTTAAAGTCACTTATAGAGACGAGTCTCGGTTTCTAAATGAACTTTGCTTTGTTGCATATCTGTCTTTTTTGGAAATCTGCAGATCCAGTGAAAATTGCTTGAGGCAAATCAACATTTCAGGTACATTATTACACCTCTAGATCATATACAAATTCAATAATATATAATACAATTTATAATAATGTTCTCATTCTAATGCCAGGAATACACATATTCAATCATCAATTGACCTCCCTATGTTCCCTGTTGTTTAGTTATTAAATGTCGAGCGCACAATGATTGAGGCAGAACCTTTATCTGAATATGGGGGGATAAGTTTTGTGTAATAAGGTACCTTGGGGGGACGGGAGGAGTTTCTCTAATAGACTGCTATAGACAACTGGCATGAACCAATCCCAGAAAAGAACATTTCACTCAGTATGATTTTCCCCTTTTTATTGCTCTCATCGCACTTCTATATGTATGAACAGGATTGTAAGAATGAGGGACAAGGATAAACAAATAAGAAAAACAGACCCTGTGGATATACTGCGTGCCGTACCGTTAATTCTGATCACACCAGAAAATAGGAAATGGAACTCTAAAAATAGCAAGTTATTTTACCGTCACACTGCAATACGATCTGATAAGAACTCTACAGAATGGAAACATGGAAATGGAGAGTGGAAATTAGCAGGTGAATTGTGACTGTTAATGCCAAATAATTACCTTACAAAACATTCAACACGGAATGTTGGACCTGCAGTTTTTTTTCTGTCTGCAATCAACAATATTCAAGGTTTAACCAAAGGGATGCCATGGATCTGACTATCCCACACAAGTCTGCAACATCATGAGTAGATGTCTGAATTAAAAGCATACTATACTATACCTCATTGCTTCTAAAGGTTTCCACCTTCTCTCCAATAGTAATGGCATTTAGATATTCTCTGTGATATATACAGTACATAGTATAGTACGGTACATACAGTATAGTAAATTATAGTATAGTACAGTATAGTATTTAAAGTTGAATAAAGACAAAGGTCCATCTAGTCCAACCTAGTCAGGACTAAGGGTGAGGCCACACTACAACTCGCACTATCGCACCAAAAAATGCATGTGCATTAACGCATGTGATTGCATGCGTGTTTCCTGTGCGCAAGTGTGTGTTGTCGTGCCCTTGCACTGTGATTCCACAATATTGCGCAATCTGAGCGCATGTGATTGGGCTAAAAATGATGAGCCCATATGCTCCTAAAAGAAGACCGCAGCGAACCTAGTGTGGCCAGACCAATTGGCTAACTCTAGTGTGCACTTTTTAACACACAATCAGATCATGCGTTTGAAACTTGATGGTGTGGCCTAGCCTTAACAGTTGATCCTGGCAAAAAAAAAAAAAAAAAGATCCCTGGATCACTCCAACTTTATGTATCATTAACAGTAACCTGCAACATTCCTTGTTTATAGAAACTCACCCAGCCAGGGCCACATTTACCATTAGGCAGAGTGAGGCATTTATCTCAGGCAGCACCCTGGCACTGAAGAAGAAAGGCAGCAGACAGGCAGTTGTTGAAAAAAAAAATTTTTTTTCCTTGACCAGTCAAGAAAATTTTTTTTTTTTCCCTAATAACAGATATGATGTTGTTAAAATCCTTTAATATGGTTAGGTTAGCTTTAATAAGTTTGTTAGACTGGTTAGGTTAGTTAGGCCCTGCTGAAAGAGTCTACCTTGACATGGCGAAGGCTTACAAAATCTTTTGGCTAAAATCTTTATACTACAGAAAGTATGGCACTTCTAAATGACTGTCCGAGAAACTGTTTAAATACCTATGTGATAGAAAGTTAAAAATCATAAAACATGCCCATCCACAAAGCCACACCAATTCTAATATGGCGGCGGCGCAAAAAAGTGCGGCAATAAAGTTTGGCTCATGCAGCAAAAACCCTAGAAGTGCCCCTGCATCCAGCTTTATATCACCACGTCCAATGGAAGTCCCAAAGTTTTTCCACAGTGGATAACCCCTTCAGAACTTGAAGACTAAACTTCTTTTCTTCCTGTCTTAGGTCTAGGCCCAGGGTTGACAAGTGTACCTATTTGGATGGGATTAAACATACTGTTAGGACGAAATCCCAACTCCAGCAGTCAGGGGAGAAATCACGTCCAAGCACCGTCCATTTCCGCCCATATCCTCTCCTCTGACCCCAGCCACGCCAAACGCGTGTTAAAAAGCGCACACTAGTTTACACTGCGATTTGTTTTTCGGAGCACATGCAACTACTGCATACACTGACCCCAGAAAATGACAGGGATCACAGAGTAAGCGAGCACCAACGCACACGAAGTGTGCGCTTGCACATGCACCATCACATGACCTTAGTGTGGCCTTGGCTTCAAGGGATGTCCGTGTGTCCTCTGACATGTTCTATTGGTGAACAATACCTCATTACTATATTTATACACAGTAATCCCCACACAAGCACCCTTTCTCTAGTGTGCATAATTATAACTTATTCAATCTGCCTTCATAGTCAACCACCCATTAAATTATATCTTCCAAATACAGACAATCTGTCTGTATTCCTTTACAACAATTGCACATCCTCTGTAGCTTTTAATGGTCAACAAAGTTTTGTGTTGTCCGCAAACACAGAAACCTTGCTGACAATACCCACTTCCAAATCATTAATAAACAGATTAATTAGAAGTGGGGGACTGTATCAAAAGCCTTAGCAAAATCCAAGTATTCCACATCTACTGCTATGCCAGAGTCTAAATTCCTACTCCCTAATAAAAGCCAAGCACGTTTGTTTGACAAGATCTGTTCCTCATAATTCCATGCTGATTACTACTTACAAGGTCAGATTCACAGGTCTGTAATTACCTAGCAGTGAACGACTAACTTTTTTGAATATTGGAATTACATCAGCTTTTTTCCAATCCAGAGGCAGGTTTCCGGGCATGAGGGGATCTGAGAAAATAAGAAACTACAGCCTGGATAAAACTGAACTTGGCCAAACAGGTGTTTGTCGATGCTCATTCGTCCGTGGTGGCAAATCCACCATGTGTATGGAGCTTAACACTGCGAGCAGTTAGAGGATCTATATCAGTATTAACCAATATTAATCCTTTATAAATACGGTCCAAAGTTCATTGACCCCCCCCCCAGCTATCAGAAAGTATTTCATACACACTAATCTCTCCGTATTACTCCTTTCTAGGAGCTGGGGAAAAGGTAGAAATGAAGGGGTTGGATAGAAAAGTAAACATATGTGTGAATGTCTATCAATATTTTAATTGTGCTACTAGGTTACAAAGCATTTAAAAGGGAGTAAACTGATAACAGTATAAGTAGAGTAAATAGCATGATCATATTATATATAGCAAACACAAAAGACTAACTGATAGTAAGAGAACAACACATGTGCACAAATGAAAACCAGCCTCAAGGCTTCTTAGATTACCGCTCTATAAAAGGCCTTAAAAGCAATTTATAGTAAACTTTGCCTTTAATGGTGTTTTAAAAGAAGACCAAATCATCTATCACTGTGAATCACTCTAACATGTGTAAACAATATAGGAAAATGTATAATAAAACACACTAACAACAGATCAAAGTCTTGTTTCAATGACTGCTCCAACTGTCATTAATTTAGTGATCTGTCCCCAAAGCAAGAAATAGACCATGAGCCAGCTAGCTGTCTGACATGATCACCTGTCATCAGCCTTAGGGAAAGATGGGAAAATACTCCAACCCACCCAGTATGGTAGTATCTCTGTGTATTAATGATACTTCCAAAGTACTGACTTCCTGTTTTCCCCTAGCATTGTCCGTTATGGTCTCAGTCACTGGGCTGAGTTATTTGATTAGTAGAGATCATGTTTGACCCACAAGCCAATCAGTAAAGATTTCTATTCGGAACATCCCAAGGAAGAGTGCATCAAGGGGAAAAAAGGGCTGTTACAGAACATAAAATGGATCACTACTGACCACAGAAAAACATAACAAAGGGTATGAAGTTAATTGTTTTTTTAAAAACAATTTTAATGAACACAATATGTACTCAGGCATGTGTAGTGTAGTTCCAACACTGAATGTTATGTAGTGGTGGTATCAAAACCATGACTCTAGAAAACTTCCAGCATTCCCTGAAAACTTTAAGAGGCTGGAAAAACACAGACAAGGTTTGACAAGGGGCATGTCCAGCCCCCAAACTAAATTTAACCCATGATCATCCCCTTTAGTAAAGTCTAGGGAGTCGCCCATGGCTAAAGGGAATGCAGCAGTCCAGAACATTCTCCCTATACTATATATAGGTTGGGACTGTGTGTAGGGGGATCTTTAAAAAATGACAGAGAAACTTAAAGATTCTGTCTGTGACCTTTTAAAGACTGTTAGGGTGTCAGTGGCCCAGATGGTAGCAGGGCCCGCCACAAGCCCATAACCTCTGCGATAAGCTGTTTTAAACAACTAACCGCAGGTATGAATGAAACATACGCGCGATGAGCTGTTTAAAAGACCGGACCCAAACTTCCGAAATCAAACCGGAAGTTCAGGTCCAGTCTTTTAAACAGCTGATCACACGTATGTTTCATTCTTAAACGCAATCAGCTGTTTAAAAACAGCTGATCGTGAAGGGGCCAATCTCATGGGGGCCCCAGGCCCCTGCAATTACTGCCCCTGTGTACCAACCTTAAGTGTGTAGCAACCCCAAATGATCTTCCCTATACATATTATAGAGAAATCACTCAGGACCAGGGTTGGATTTAGGCACAGCAGACACGCGCCTAGGAGCGCCTTGGAGAGGCGGCTGTCAATCTCCTTCCACCAATTCAACCCCTTTATAGTCTATTTTCTTCCCTAAAAAAGAAGAAATGGGTGTGGTTTAGGGGTGTGGTCTGTGTTTAAGGGCTCCTGAGGTGTAAATCCGGCCCTGCTCAGGACTGTGTGTAGGCACATCCGCGTGTGATCTGCTAAAGATCTGTACCATGTGCATGCCCACCTTTAGGGTGATACCCCAGTCAACAATCCGCAAGTTAAAATAGACACATTAAGTTGCATTGTTGGTTATAACTGACACATCCATGTATATTTTTAACTTGTTATGGTGATTATCCTTCATTTCTTGCACATATTATAACCTCTTATACTTGTTTTACTTACAGCCGTATGTGTATTTGAATGCTAGAGTCAAGTCATGATATGTATAAACTGTCATTACTATGTGTACCACACCTTCAAAGGTTATAATATACGTATGTATTTATTTTCTTATATAGTACTACATATTACACAGCACTTTACAATTAATTAGTCCATTTAAATTAGGCCGACCCGAAGAGCTTACAGTCTAATCCCCTCATCTCACAAACACAGCGACAGCCTATCAGTATGTCTTTATGAGTATGGGTATGGCTGTATGAGTGCCCAGAGGAAACCCACACAAGCACAGGGAGAACATACAAACTCCTTGCAGATGTGTAAAGAGAGTGAGAGGGAGTAAGAGAAGGAGAGAGTGAGAGAGAAAAGGAGGAAGAGAGAGAGGAAGAAAGAAAGAGGCAGAGAGAGGTGGGGGAGACAGGAGCAGAAGAGAGAGGCGGGGGTGAGAGAAGGAGCGGAAAAGAGAGTCGAAGTCTAAGAAAAATAAAATAGCAAAATCTTAGAAATCTTTAAGTTTAAACTATACATCCCCTGACTTGTGACTCCTAAGATATACCCATGTACAGCCCTGCAAGTACTTTGGCTTCTACTCCTTTCCTTATCACTAGGAAACCAAAAGTATCTGATTGGACAGTTCCTCTCATGCTCTCCGGGGGATGTGCACTGAACACAGTCTTCAATTAAAAAATAAATAACTTAAAATGACATTTAGGACGATTTACCAACAGTCGTAATCGCTCTGCTTTGCCCAAATGTTTCTGAGTTACCGTACAATGTGATCTAGTCTGAACTGTTTGTGTGACTACAGCTGTTTGCTGGGAATGAACACGTCATGCAAAAGAGCTGCAATGTGGTCAGCACATTGTTTGCGGTACACACTAACCCTCAGTTTATTGCAGTAAAAGGGTTAGTGTAAGAATATAATCAATGATCTTGGTAAATCTCCTTAGCAGCTTCTTTATAGGTTTTAGCTGAACTTCTCCTTTCATTCTAGACACATTAAATAACAAAGGACTTTACCACACTGATGTTCTGATTGGTGAATAACAGGACGATCCCACTGCAGGTTTCCTCGTTCTCAACCAATGATTTATTCTTCAGACTTGCTAATGAACTGCCTAAAAGCAAATTGCCTCTCACACCTATTGAAGAAAAGAAGGGAACATGTTTAAATGTACAGCCCATTGCTTTACTATACCATAAATGGATTCATTTGGGGCGTGAATGGGTAAGTTCTAAAGCTACATGGTAAACCCAGTGGTCAGGACCTTGAGGATCAATTGTCTGTTGGAAAAAAAATGAAAGGGACATGGACAATATTTAGGGATGACGATCATCATGCTTCCTGTCAAAGACCACATATTGAAGGTTGTTCAATAAAAACTGGCATTTAATTCTTGAATTTAAATAAAAATAATCTGATGAAAGCGATTGGACATGTCAGCAGGGCCGCCTGCCTAATGAGGCAAGGTCGAGCACTTTACAGAGAAGCACCCTGTAGGTAGGCAGCAGTTTTGATGCCGGGAAACATGATTTTTCCATTTCAGCTCTTTTGAATGCTCTTTTGAAGCCCTTTATATCTAAATGTACCGTATATACTCGAGTATAAGTCGATCCGAGTATAATTCGAGGTACCTATTTTTACCTGAAAAATTTGTAAAAACTGATTGACTCGAGTATAAGTCGAGGGAAGAAATTATCACCACTACTGCCTTCTGATTCTGTGTTGTTTTTAGGCTTTAGTTGCCCTTTAAATTTACAGCAGAATTCCTTGCTTTGTTGCTGGGGGTTTCAGTTTCTAGACATGTGGAGTGGCAAGGTTCAGTAAACTTTTAATTAAGCTTACCATCATTTACAATTCTCCTGAACCCCATATTGTAAAGGGCCCTCTGACCCCATATAGTTAAGGGCACTCTGACCCCCATATAGTAAAGGACTCTCTGACCCCAATAGTTAAAAATGTCACCTGAGAGTTGTAGTTTCAAGCTGTCATTTGCACTGTACTAGCAGCTGTTTTTTGCCCCAAACCGAGGAGACCCATCAGATTTACAGCATCCAGATGAGCAGTGACAGTGCTGAGTGAGTCCAGCAGCCAGACTACAGGAAGCAGGAAGTGTAAAGGCAGATCAGCTCCTGTAACTTTCTATGCAGGTTAACACCTACTGGTTACTATCTGCAATTGCAGAATTTGGATCTAAATTAGGACTTGACCCGAGTATAAGTCGAGGTTAGGTTTTCAGGCTAATTTTAAAGCCTGAAAAATTTTAATTATACTCGAGTATATACGGTAAATAATTGTATGTCCACATCTATTGTTTTATTTTTGTAAGACTAGAGCTTTAATAACTGTATTTAAATATATAATATGTATTTCAAAGGTAATCTTACATAAAAAGAGTATCTGGGTTTGACTATCTGAATGTGCTAAGAAGGAACTACAAAAGGGAACCATATGTTTCCGTCTGTACTGATATTTAGATGCACCAATAGAGTACTTAATCCCAGAGTGCCGGCAGGATATCACGTGACCCGGAAGAAGAGGCGTGCTCTGCCTTGAAACGTGTGTTGGTCTTGTAGCTGAACTGGACGCGTGACTCCCAACCTGGCTTTACAGATAGGAATCCTCCCTATTTGTGTCTCGCATGTACGTTAGGAAGCAGGACGGACTTGGTGATACAGACTGTGCCCGCTGGGGCAATTCACCATCCTCGGGTGAGATCCATCCATCTTTTTGTGTGCTATATGACTGATCATCTTATGTACTGCCTTTAACTGTGCCTCCAGCGCTTGTCTCACTGGTTCGGCATACTTGCGTTATACAAGTTTTGGAATCGATTTATAAAGGCCAAACCTACCTGTTTTCATACATTAACCACATCTGACTGTTACTACGTGCCATGCCCTTGCTTATATGTGAGGATAAATAACCATTGGATTCCTACCTTATTTCTGTGGCTCATATCTTTCTAGCCACAGTCCAGAACTGGCCAGGCCACATGCTATGTGCTTTTTTTTAGGGAGTTCACTGCGCAGTGATTTTATTTTATTTATTAAATAAATATATCATTTTCTACCACGGGGGTATCCTATTCTATTTATGGAGGCGATTTATCCTCATGATGTTCTACTTTTGGTGCCTTATATGCAGATTTGAGTGCCTCGTGGGCTTTGGGCCCCTTGTTTAAACCTGGTATTTTTCTTTCTTTTCCTGTATCTGTTTTGCTTTCTTTCTTTACTATATATATTTTCTATTCGATTCTCCATTTGGTATTATTTACATATTTCTTACCAGGATTTGCACCCACCGATAGGTGTTTTCTGCTGGCCCAGTATGCCGTTCGTTATATTTGATATTTTTTATGATTTTTCCATGTGCCCTGCAGATCAAAATTCAATGATGGGCATCTAATACCAGTCACTGTGTACATGATTTACCAGTCATTGTGGGCATGATTTACCAGATGTGTGTATAAAGCCCCTCCCAATTCTGGACAAGCCACACTTACTTTCAATTCTAAAACCACACCCCTTCTGGCGACACGACAAGAGGGGCAGCATTTGGAAATTTTTTTCAGGTCCTAAAAAGTCTATAGACGGCCCTGCATGTCAGTAATTATGGCTGTTATTTAAAACCAAAATATCAGGCTGGGTGTTTGGGTCAAAATATGATCGTTGTTTGCCGGTCATTAGTGTGTCTAGCTCCTGGCTGTAGGGTTCATGTACAGACCCAGCCTTGTAGTGAGAGGTGGGCAGAATTGCAGTGCAGAATGCAAGGGGTGGAGTGCTACCATTTAATGAAAGGGAAGCATTTCCTACAAAGGAGCAAACCAGGTTAATATATAGGCCAATGAATCACCCTACCAGGCAGGGGTCATGTAAAGAAGTTGGGAGAAGCAAATCAGTTTGTCAATGAAACACAACATTGTCCTTGGGCATCAAACCATGACCTCCGTGTGAATTACTGCCATAGAACATTCCCGGTGACATTATTACAGGGACTATATAAATGGGCTTTGTTTATGGAAGGTCCATTCCAATAACATTTCCTTTATTTATTGTGCCAGACTTTCAACTTTACCGGTGGCTGTGTTATGGTCCATTCCAATAACATTTCTTTTATTGGGCACTAACTCAATTCTACCATTTCTAGCACAATGGTCCTTTTTGGTGGCAAAAAAAACAGAAAGTGGATACGTGTTCCCCATGTAGGGTTCAGGGCACAGTATATGGAGACTGTCATAATCACATTAAACACAGAATATCCAACCACAGGCCTTAAACTGATAGATTTTCATCCCATAGGGAACTGCATTTCAATTATATCCAAAGAATGTTAAAGGCCACACTCACCACAATTAAAAATCATTTAAAAAATAAATCACCTGCCAAATATCAATAGTTATAGGGCCCATACATGCAACAATCCCGGAAGTATGATCGTGAAATGGTACTATTAGTATTGTTCTGCTAAAAAATATTTACTTGGTCACTATTTATTTAGTCCGGCAGGGAAAACTTTGTCCCACAATTAGCTGTACACGAACCGCCGAAAGTACAACAGGGATTGGTGCGTGTATGGTATCTAAGAAAGCTGACAGATGTAGGACCCCTTATTCCACTTCTCCCCCTTCCCTCTGCCTCTCAAAAAAGCTCCATTATGTTAGCATAGGTGTCCTACTCTGCTATGAACCAGATAAAAACATCA
Organism: Hymenochirus boettgeri; assembly: GCA_019447015.1. NCBI lineage: Eukaryota > Metazoa > Chordata > Amphibia > Anura > Pipidae > Hymenochirus > Hymenochirus boettgeri. The sequence goes on along the minus strand of JAACNH010004529.1, from coordinate 1,014 downwards.
ATTACTATAATATTACTGCTCGGTTTTACCAGAAACTGAAACATTATACAAATGTGTGTGTGTGTGTGTGTTATTATGCTGTTATGATTGATTAGGGCTCTGCACATTGAATCTCACAAGCTGTCGCCAGACCCAGCATCCCCTGACATCCAATAAGCTGTTGGGCCAGACTTAGTTTACTGCACCTGCCATGTTACATCATAATATAGATAAAGCCCAACCTGACGCCCAGTCCTTTTCTATCCAGTCAAGATAGTGTCTGTCTATACAGGAAGACATTTCCATGTTTTTACATAGACTGTGAATAACATATCCATAGTAAAGGCACACACACACTATAGTAGAACCTTTCTATGATCTGTGACAGGGCTGCCTTAGATGTGACAGGAGACAGCAGAGCAAGACAGACAGTGGGATGAAGTGGGAGGGGGTATTCTGATCTACCGGATAGGAAAACACTTACCGAAATTAAGGAACCCCAGAAGGAGACAGGAAAGGGGCAGTACCAGCTCCATGCCAAAGGAAAGGCTGGATGGAGAGGGGGGAAGGAGATCTGGTTAGAAGGAGTGGGCAGGACCAAGGGAAGAAACAAACATGAGCCAGAAGAAGGACAGTGATTTGGGAGTGGTTTCATACCTGTGTAACGTGGGGCGGAGTCAGCCATTCCAGGCACATACCTGTCTCACAGATGGGAGGAGCAGTCTTCTATTCCACACCTGTCTACACAGAGGAAGGGCTGAGCTGCAGGAATTTTATTGTTCCTAAGCTACAGTTCATGGTTTCTATGTTACAGGCATGATGAGGAACAGATACACTTTGTACATGTCCTGCATTCCTCCAGGATCAAATCATACGTGTTTCCCCAGTTATACATCACCTGTCCCAACCTCTGTCTCCCCATTCATATTTTGTGCTGGTTCCATCAACATTCTAATCCCTTGTCTCATTCCTTACTCCACGCAATTTATTATCTTAACATACTTACTTCTGGATTAGGGATGCACAACCTGTGGC
>JAACNH010004528.1:0-23728 GCA_019447015.1 Hymenochirus boettgeri | reverse complement strand
TGCTGTACTATCCTATTCATCGCTCCACTGTGCATCCCTTCCTGTGCATCCCTTCCTGTGCTTCATTGTAATTTTTGCCTGGTATGATCTGCTACCTTATCTCAGTCTTGTCTGGTTGTTTATTGGGACTTTTACCATTTGTTTGATCCTCACTCTGTTTTCATTGAATTTGTCTGTCTCCCCTCACACATCCTAGCTGAACAGTATTTCTAATTGTAGTTGTAATCAGGCCAGCTATATCTGTAAGAGCCCTAGTCACATTCTGACCTTGGTCATTTTCTGCAGCCTTTTCTAAGTGTAGGGCTGAATTAACACCAGAAGTAACCTGAAGTGCCTGACACTGATCTTTGCACATTTAGACCACACCATTCAACCATTCCCATTGTAATATTAACCCATCATCTTGTTTCACATAACCTTGCTCCTTATCTGCCTGGTTACCTATATACTAAGCTCTATCACCTCACTACAACACCCCACTGTTGATAAGTCCATTTATATTGCACCCTCCATTTTGTCCTCTCCCTTCCTTTCCCACCATGAACTCCTTTCCATTGTCAAACACCCTCCAGCTTCCTCCACTACAAGACAAACGCATGTTCCATTTAAATCCCACTCTAACCTCCTCTCATTCTCTCTCCTGCTCCTACTTGCAGCTGGTGATATCTCCCCTAATCCCATCCCCACTCCATACCGCACCTGTACGATCAACCCACCCTAATGTCTACTGCCCGTAGCGCTCCTTTATCCATTAGTACCCTTAACCCACACAATATCACAAATGTACCTCTCCTTTCCCTTCCCCCTGCTCCTATATCCGGGGCCTTGTGGAACGCACAGTCTGTAATAAACTTGCACAAGTACACAACCTATTTATCTCTAACTGCTTTACATTTCTTGGTCTTACTGAAACATGGCTGTCACCCTCTGACTGTCTCACCCGCCGTGCTCTCATATGGTGGCCTTCACTTCAGCCACACCACTAGGCCCGATAATAAATGTGGTGGGGGAGTTGGTATTCTTCTCTCTGAGCGCTGTACTTTCATACCCATCGCGCCCTTACCAGCCCTCTCCGATCTATCTTTTGAGTTCCACTCAGTCCGTGTTTACTCTCCCACGCCCTTACAGATTGCAGTTATTTATAGACCACCCAGCCCAACCACTATTTTCTTTGACCACTTCTCTGCTTGGTTGTCCCACTTTCTATCTTCAATTATCTAGGGGATTTCAATATCCCCATCGATACCAACACCTCTGCTGCCACTAAACTTCTCTCTCTTACCTCCTCCCTTGGCCTTACTCAATGGTCCTCTGCTCAGACCCATTGTAATTGGCACACACTGGATCTGGTCTTCACCCGCCTCTGCTTTGTATCTAACTTCTCCAACTCCCCCTTTCCTCTGTCCGATCATCATCTTCTCAAAATTTAAACTTGTGTCATCTGTCCCGGCCGTAACCCCTATCAAACAAACGTACAGATGCAGAGACCTGCGTAATCTCGCCCCCCATTCTCTCTCTACCCCCTTCCAACAAATTATCTCCATGCCCTCCTTCTCTGACCCTGACCTTGTAGCCGTCCACTACCATTTCCATGGTTTCCAATGCCCTCCGAAAACCATCCGAAATGGTTTTCCTGTACACCCTACCTCCTCCATATAGCTTCCTACTCCTACCACTGCACCGGCTTACCTCCCTTCATTGGTTAATCCCTTTAATTACACCCTAACGAGCTTCATCACTATTACAGAACAGGGACTCTTATCTCTCCTATGCAGGACACGTCTCACCACCTGCCCCCTTGACCCCATTCCCTATCATCTTATTCCCCCTCTCTCCTCTTCACTCATACCAGCCCTAACCTCTCTCTTTAACTTGTCCCTCTCCACTGGTATTTTCCCTTCCTCATTTAAACATGCCGTGGTCTCCCCTATATTTAAAGGATAAGTATACTAAAAAAACAAATACAGTTTAAATGGTAGCTGAATCCCTAACTAACCTTTCCCCCCCCCTTTTTTTTTAGGTCCCTTCAGAGCCCATGGAAAGTGCTGGCCGTCTTGGAAGATGAAAAAAGTCTGGTAAGCTCCGCCCCCCAAGAGTTGCTGGACCCCGTTTCCAGCTTGTGTCTAAATCTTAAGTGGCAGTTAGGTCCGTGCATGCACGGCCCGCACGTGTCAGGACGTCACTCGCGCACGCAGCGGGTGGCACACGCATGCACGGACCTAACTGGCACTGAAGATTTGGATACAAGCTGGAAACGAGGTCCAGCAACGCTCGGGGGGGGCGAAGCTTTCCGGACTTCTTTCATCTTCCAAGATGGCCAGCACTTTCCATGGGCTCAGGTAGGCTCTGAAGGGACCTAAAAAAAGGGGGGGGAGGTTACTTAGGGATTCAGCTACCATTTAAACTGCATTTGTTTTTTCAGTATACTTACCCTTTAAAAAACCCTCCCTCGACCCGGCTGCTCTTTCAAGCTACCGGCCTGTCTCCCTTCTCCCATTTGCTTCCAAACTACTGGAAAGATGTCTATGCTGACCTGGTTAATCACCTGTCTGCTAACTCTCTCTTCCAGTTAGGCTTCCGCCCTAACCACTCCACGGAAACTGCCCTCACTAAAGTGACCAACGATCTACTTAGTGCTAAATCTAAAGGTCACTACTCTTTGCTCATTCTTCTTGATCTGTCCTCTGCTTTTGATACTGTTGATCACCCTCTCAGGACACTGCACACCTTTAGTGTTTTCCACTCTGAAATTAACTCAACCCCTCGCCCACTCCCTGTGGGGGTCCCGCAAGGCTCAGTACTCGGTCCTCTTCTTTCTTCCCAAATTTACATCTCTGCTCCTGATCTCCCTACACTGACATCCCATGTCCCCGACTGCCTTAATGCCATCTCTGCCTTTGTCCTCCCACTTCCTCAAACTCAACATGGACAAGACTGAACTTGTCCTTTTCCCACCCTCACGATCTGTTCCCCTCCCTAGTCTTACTATTAATATTATCAACACACCTATATCACCATCTCCTCATGTCCGCTGCCTGGGAATAACGCTAGATTCCGATCTTTCTTTCAAACTCCATGTCAATTCACTTGCCAACTCCTGTCGACTCCAACTCAAAAACATCTCCCACATCCGACCCTTCTTCTCGAACAAAGCTACAAAAATCCTAGTCCATGCCCTAGTCATATGTCGGCTTGACTACTGCAACACACTCCTGTGTGGTTTACCAAACAACCATCTGGCTCCGCTTCAATCCATCCTCAACTCTGCTGTCCGGCTCATTCACTTCTCTTCTCGCTCCTCTAATGCCTCTCCTCTCTGCCACCTCTTTAGGCAAGCATATAACCTGGCCTAAACATTACCCATCTTACTACCCAATATGATCCAACCCGCCTTTCACACTCCACTGCCAATCTATTTACAACCTACCGACTCCTGCAACCTTGTGCCTCACCCCATATCCTTTAGACTGTAAGCTCTTTGGGCAGGGTCCTCTCTCCTATTGTATCATGGTATTGCTGTAAGAAACTCAGCACTTTGTTTACTCATATTTTGTATTACCTGTGTATGTAATATGTATGACTTTGTATAACGTGTATTATTACCCTGTATGTAATGTATGACTATATAATTGTAAAGCGCCACGGAAGTGGTTGGCGCTATATAAATCCATAATAATAATAATAATTACTTCAATGCAAGGTTAAATTTCATGGAGATTTTTGAAATCACTGGCCAGACTGTTTTGTCCATCTGCAGTGTGGGGCTCATGGCAACACATATTAATTCAGGGCAGCAATAACTCTTTATTGGAATAACTTCACTGACCAAACAGGAAACTCTCTTGCACAATCTTTGGTCAGGGTAGAATTTTTAATTATTTAACTTTATGTACATATTAACCCATTAACTTTTGACGGGAATAAATCTATGAAACTGTATGCTTCGGCAGAGATGTGTTTTTCCTTTGAAACAGTAATAAATAATTACTCCTACCTACATTTTAATTATTTTGCTTCTATATTTCATCTGAATTCACCATAAGAACTCATCTGTTAGATCAAAGGAAAACAATATTTATTACATGTTCATCTTTATTTTTATTCAAGTGTGAGATAAAAATACATTTCCCAGGTTTTTAAAAATGCCAGTAGAATTCCATACTATCAAGAGAATATCTTTGGGTACATTTTTATATTTCCATGGCAGCTGTTTAGTAAATGCTACATCATCAGTTTTATGGAAAATTATACAAGCCAATTACAGAACACTAACATCATCATTTTAACATTGTTGCAAATACATCCAACTTTTTGGATGATGGGAAATGAAATTGCTCTTTGGTGCAATCACACTTCCGATCTAACAGAGCGATAGCAGGTCTAAAAGGGTAACTGTAGTCCATAAATAACTTTAGGTAAATTGACAGGAATTGCTTTCTTGAGTAGTTTTGCAATTTGCTTTCATTATTTTTTTAATATTGTTTTGAAGATATTTACATTTTTATGTAAGGTATGGTAGCAGCATCAACAGATCCCCCGCACTTCCTGCTCTGAAATCACATGACAGTCCCTGTGACATTAAAGTTACATTTACAGACATTAAACACTCCCTGCTGTGGGTGGTGCCACCCCCCCAACCCCCTCCTTCAGTCACTGTAAATCAATATATTCCTGGTTTCTTCTGCTTTCTCCTGCACTAAAAATTAAACAGAGCATTGGGGACCCCTTAGATCTACAGCACCCTGAGAAATTGCCCAGTCTGTCCAGCCCAATTGCCAGCCCTGCGTATATGTAGTTCTTAATGGACCCCCAACACCAATACCACAATAGTTAGTAAGGACCAACTTATTATAAAGCAAAATGTTCTTCTCCTCTTCTATTAGCCTCTTGCAAGGTTTCCACCACCTCTCCAAGCTTTCCAAGGTATTTTTCAAGCTTAGAAGCAGCTATGGGATCAGCATTCATGTCATTGATGTCAACTGTTACATCAATGACTGACAGCTGTTAACTGGAAGATCAAGAAAGCAGAAAGAGAGGTAACAGAACATCAGAGAGCATTTCAGGTTAGTCTTAAATCTTTCTAACTAATGTAGTTTGGGGATGATCTACCGAAATACATTTTTTTCATTTGAGGGATGGACTTTCCTTATAAGCACAAAATGAAATGTTTCAATCACAAATAAATGGCAGAGAACAGTGAATATTGGGGGAATCTTTGTAGACAAATCTTCCAGAAAGGTAAGATGACTTTAAACACTTCATAGATTTGATGATTAAACATCAAATCTATCACATGTCTGCATAGTGTATGACCAGTAGTTATTGCCTGTGGTTTATCACTTGCTCAGAGTGTGATCTGGTTTGTTATATTGGTTCTTTAATTCCTGCCTGTTTCCCATTTAGGTCTGTTTGCTGCCTGTCCTGACCTTTTGCCTGACCCTGACTATGCTTTTGCTATACCCTTCTGTACCTCGCCACACTGACTGCTCTTCTGTGTTTTGTCCTCTTGCTCCGTATCTGACTCTGTTTCCGCTTACTGATTTGGTACCACGCTATTGTCCAGCTCTGAGCTGGTTGTGTGGTTGTGTTTCTCTCCCAGTTTCTTCATGCACTCTACACCCAGGGGGCAACTGGTCCTGGGTAGGCGCTACAGGCCATTTTGCATTGAAGGGAAAGTTCAGTACACATATATATGGTTTTGAGAGCAAAGCAGAGAATTCTCTCATTTCAATAAACTTAAACTGCACATCCACCAATTTGTCTGTGAATAAAAAAATGTTTCCAAAGTTCTGACTTCCTGTTTGCAGGACCCCTAATAATGTTTGTTATGTCCTTGCTCTTTGACTGTGGCCAATCAGTTGCTCGGTAGAGATCTGAGCATGTTTGATCTCCCAACAGCCAATCAGTAGAAATTACTCTTAGGGACGTTTCTAGGAAGTGCGCATTATGGGAAGAAGGGTGACTATTGTAGTACCTGAAATTGAATCTCATTACTGACCACAGTATAGCAAAGGGTTGATTTTTTTCAAGTGAAGAGGATATATAGAATTACTGATGTATTTATAATATAAATAACTCATTTAAAAACTAATGATATTTTCCACTTCCTTTTAAATTTTGTAATTACATGTGTAAAATAAATAAAGTGGGGGCCTAGGGACCTAATCCTGCTAAGTGGTTTTATTCATGCTCTAGCTTTATTTGCTATACTTCCCTTTTTCTTACATTTTGGCATTTTTCTCCTCCAGTACTTTGATCACGTTCAGCCTATAGGACAGGTGCAGTGGATGAGATAAAGTACAATCTGAATGTTACTAGATTTGGGTTCCATTCTATTTGGTAGTAACATGTGTTTCATTATGCCACTTTAATAGAAATGGGGCAATAAAATGTGTAGTGTGCCTGTGCTATTAAATGCAACAACCAACCAGTTGTTAGCTTTTTTTTGGGTGATCTGCAGCTAGATGACATCTGATTGGTTGCTGCAAATAATTAGTGTTGACCTCCTATTACATTAGACCATTCTTCTAAAAAAAATGAATTTTCCTTATGACCATAGCAAGTCAAATCAAATGATCAGTAAATGTGTTAGTGTACTCTGCATGGGATGGAACAAAGTCACTGAGCTGGAAATGTGCTGTAAGATCTCTAGAAAACACAATACAGTTTATTTGGTTTTTATTGGACTGAGCTTTGGAAGAAAGCAATGAAGAATAGAACAAGGGTGGTTTTGTAATTAGAAGCTGAAGACTGTTTCATCATGTAGATAAAAGGCTTAACCTGAGCAATACATTTCTGGGAGCTGAAATTACTTGAATTGTCATTAAGCCACGTTAAGAAGCCCCATACAGGATTATGGATGTGTGAGGGTTTTTTATGGAGCAAGTAATGGAATTATGAGGTAACGGTTCATCATGTACCCAGTGTTCCATCACTTATTTTGTGCCTCTTTCCAGCATAAGGTGAATAGTAGCCAAAGGTAAGACAGAGATGAATTGGGTCACTTAGGAGATGTACTTCGCAGCTTCAGATTATATATCATTTCTTTTTCCAGAACTTTACAGTGCTCTTAGTTGTCAAATGTGATCTAGGCACATCATAGCTGCCCTGATTATCCGAGAGATAATAACAATAATGGTATTGTGACATTATCAATGAGAGTGGAAATGAAGGGCAAGTTGTAGAATGTTGGACTCATACACTACAGCTAACCTGCCAGCGTTCCAGACAACCACCCAGCCAGATCACTTTAGGTGGAATGTCAGTTGTAATGCATTTTCTAGCCAGGGAATGGAGCAGGAACGTCGACATCGGCTGGCGTATTGAACTTAACGGTAGTTAAATCTTTCTTTAGACTTAAAGGGTATCACCAGTGGTTAAAACCACTTTTTGCTATTCACTTTTACTGAAGAACGGGGGTTAAAGCGGCTGTGTCTTACCTCCGTTCTTCAATGAAACATTCAGGAGCCGGGAATGTAGGTAAGGAACTTACCCGAACTCTCGCTCCTCCGCCGCCTCCTCAGACAAGTCATGACGGACTTAGTACTCTATGCACATGCACATGGAATACAGAATCCATTGGAACCTGTCAAAGGATGCGACGGAGGAGCGAGAGACCAAGTAAGTTGCTTAACTTCATTTCCGGCTCCCGAAAATTTTATTGAAGAACGGGAGGTAAGACACAGCCGATTTACCTCCCGTTCTTCAATAAAAGTGAATAGCAAAAAGTGGTTTTAACCACTGGAGATTCGATTAGCAAAAATGTAATCTTATATTCTATAGGTTTATAACCAGCATATGCTCTATCAAGAACTCACACAGCCCCATCCTCTGCTTTTTTATTGTAGAGATGACAACCATATTTTTATGTTTAAAGGATGACAAAACTCTTAAGACTAATTAAGATGAGCTTATTCGCCATGTGATGGGAACTCTTTTATTTACATGATTAAATATCTTGTATGTATTTAATTTGTTGTCCAAGTCTAACAATAGAATTTCTAGACCACAATATTTAAAGTACACTGAAAGGGTTTGTTTTCTGTGTGTAAAATCCTAGCTTTAAAAATAATTACCTCTTCCTCCTTTTTAAAGCTATTAACTGCCACATGACATCATTGGGGGTCCCAGTATTTACCAGGTCATTTGTAGAGATGGCCAAACACACTGAAATCCGTTTCCCTTGCAGATTTGCGGATTTTAAAAAATAGTAATCCAGTACCGGAAAATCCACGTGCTTAGAATATCATTGAACCTTTGTTAATTTTCAAAAACAGTTCCGCGGTTCGGAAAAATCCGAAAAAGACAGAAATCCGCAAAGTCCGAGTTCCAGCAGAACTGTGAAATCTGCTTCGGAACCAGGTTCGGGTCCATCTCTATTTATTTTCGAGCTCAGTGGATGCACGGCCTGGAAACTGAGGTTGCGCATGTGTAACGATTTTTAGTGGATAGAGGAATACCGGGAACCCAGAGTGGTGTCATGCAGTTGTTACCACTGGTGTGTGCTTCAGACGGCACGGAGCAAAGCAGTTATAGCTGCAATCAGGGGGCTGGGATAAGTGTTATTAAAGTTGAAATTTTACTAAAAACATTTTGGTTCTCCTTTAAGCCACTAACGGATAAAATATGGAATATTACAAATGTCACGAAAGGCCAATTCGGTAGACACGGATAACAATATTAGTTTTCAGGGTGTACTGAACTGTTCATTCTTCCTACAGCAGCATAATTACCCTCAATTTACATTTGGTACATTTATAAGCAATCTGTTCTAAATAAATCATTCCAAGCGTTTATCCCAAATCAGGCAATGATTGTGAAAAATGACTCTAGCTAGTGACTCACTAGACATGTTTTAAATTACAACTCTGCTCATCTCTTTCTTTCCACTCTTATACGGAAAGAGTTCTCTCCACCGCTAACTGAGCTTATGTCAGGGCATTTTTTATTAGAGATATACAGGACAGTCTACCTTGCTGCTTGGTAAAGGACAAAGGGTGAGGCCACACAGCATCGGGCACACGGAAGCGTGTGCGTCCCCAGTGTGCGAGAGAGCATTGCTGTGTGCGCACGATTTTAAAAGCGCGATTGGGTCACAATCGGAAGTGGATCAGTGTGGCCTTGCTACTCTTAATATCCCCCTCACAGCCCCTAACACCACTAAAAGTACCCAGGGTGAGGACCTGAACCGCTCACCCCTGGGTTTGCCCTAGTTCTTCATCTCTGCAAATAGCATCTTCCCACTAGCCAGGCTGGGTGCAGTCTCAGACAGTGAGAGGAGGCTGGGCAATACTGACACTATAAATGAGAGTGATGTGGAGAGACGACAAACCACAGTCTTACCTGTGACAAAGTATATTTAATGAAACAATTCACACAATCTGCACAACATGTTTCAGGCAACATGCACCCCTTTTCAATGCAAAGCAAGTGTAAAAACAACAGTGCTTAAAAAAATGTTCTAGACCACTTAGCCCCTCCCATTCTATTCCAATTAAAGGGAAAATTCAATAAAGGTAGGTGTTACTAATAAAGGGGGAAAACATTATTATAGGAGTTTTTTAATTTCTTATGTTGAAAAGTCTTTATTCCTAATAACTTGCCCAGCATCTCTTACAGCTAAATTCTGATTAAAATCATCTTGGACACTATATTTTGTATTTTGGTATTTTGCACAGGATATCTTATTTATATGATTGAACCTAATGGAGTATTCTACCTCAACATTGGACACTTATGACTTTTTATCTTAATCTGCGGTGAAAGAAACTGTTTGTTAACACTGGACACACCAATGTCAATATTTATAAACTACGGACACCTTGGAAGCATTGGACACTTTATACTGAAAATCAGTTGGAACTTTATATATAAGGTTTTATGGGGGTTATACACTACATAAAATAGCAGCACTAGCACTTTTGTGCAACAAATAATTGCTTTGAACGTAATAATGTTTTTAATAGTGTTTTTGAAAGCACCTTTCCTTTAATGATTCCCCCTTTGATTAGAAACACCTACCCTTTAATGAATTTCCCCCTTTAATTGGAATGGAGTGGGAGGGGCTAAGTTGTCTAGAAGATTTTTAAAGCACTGTAATTATTGAACTTGCTTTGCACGTGAAAGGGGTGCATGCCAAGTATTAGAGGACTACTCTGCAGATGGAGGATTGGGACGACTGACACTATGGTTGAAACTGCAGGGTCCTGGTATGAATGAACTTGGTCAAACACAAGGTTGATGACCTAGCGGTTTAAGTTCTTACCCTGTGTACTTTTAGGGGAGGGAGGTAGGGGTATTTTGGGCACTGTAATTCCCCTTTAATATACAATAATACAATTTACAAAACAAAATAGAAAAAGACTATGTGAAGGGGTGGGGCTAGACAGGCACTATGAGCTGGATTTTGACACAATGGTATGCAGGAGCAACCCCCAAGTGAGGACCTAGTGATTTAGACCATCACCCTGGGTGCTTTTAGGTGAGGTCGGTGGTTTAAAGCAGTATAATAGCCCTTTAACTTCAAAACCCTGCTTATTTCCTCCACTGCACCGACCCACATATCATCTCTCCTGTTCCGTATGTTCCTGGGCAGGTCTTACAAAGCCATTTTTCCGGAAACGCTTTGCAAACACTGCCTCCTCTAGTCTAAAACCTTTCTCTCTTGTTGCTTCTTACCAATGGAATTAAATTATTCTTCTTCAACAGGAAATATCCCTTAACAAATTTAAATCTAAATGAATGGAGTCTTATCTATCTACAGTATATGATTTTTTACCAGGTATTAGCACTTCATATCTACCATTTGTATTTGTTAGATTGTAAGCTCTTCAGGTCAGCAAACTCACTCCTTATGTTTTCAGACACGGCCTTGAATTTATTGTCTAATTTGGTAATTATTTTGTATAATTAAAATATACAGCACTGTGTACCTGAGAGGAGTAATTGGAGATAGAGAATGTCTTAAACTGTTTTATTTCTTTCATTTAATTTATTTTAATAAATCTTGTCATTTTAAAAAGGCCAGAACATACATACAGTCAAGGTATGTGAGCTCTCCTTGGAACAGACAGACATGCTATAGATTGCATTGGAATGACACAGAAGTATCTAAGGATAGAATTCAGAAATGGTAGCTCGGAGATTACAAGTGTTTAACCACTTCAAGAAGCCATGTGAGGATTAAGATTGTTACTTTTTTTTTAAAAAAAAATTTACAAACAAGTTTCTCCTAATGTAATGGAAAAGAAAAATGATTGTGTTTTGTTTCATTGCATTTATAGCCTTATACACTTCATTTTTCATGCACCAGTGTCATGGTGTTAATTATAGGGGGGGTAAGCATTTGTTTCCTCAAGCGAATCAGCAATAGAACTGTGTTTTGTGGAAAGGTCCCAGAGATCATAGCTCTGTGTTTCTTCAGTTTTTAATTTACCAGATGCAAACCACTTTAAAGCCCATGGAAAGACAATAGGGAGTGATCAGTTTACAACTGACCCAGCAGTTCACCGCAGAAGTCCTTGAGATATTATAAACCTTGCGGTAAAACATTGTCAAAGTAACTTAAATATCCTTACAGACAAAATTCCATCTACACTTTCTGTATCGCTGTTCGGTAGTTGCAGAATTGACTAGAAATGTCAAAGACAGGGATTGGTTTTATAGACTGCGCTTTTGCTATTAAATTGTGACAATGAATTTCACTTTTTTGCTTTGCATTTTTGAATTCTACATTTATATTTTTTGCTAGATCTGAATTTTTAAAAAACATGTTTTCTATTAAAAATTGCTTTCAAATACTTTTACACATTTACAATTTTGTTTTATATGTACGTGTACATATCCTTCCCCATCTTTTTAGCTCTTGAAGTTTCACTTATGAAAGAGAGAGGCAGTAAAGAATTGTCAATCACCCCACCCACTTCCTTTTCATTTCCCAGCCCTCCCCCTGTCCCCACTAAACTTTTTACTTTCTATGAAAGCAAAGCCTGTACCCTTGTCACTGCTTGACCAATTGATTCAGTGTGCTCTGCTCTCTCATTCTCTGTGTTCTAGAGCACAATCCCAATCTACCACTGCATTAAAAAAATAATGCCAAAGGCCCCCATCCTTCTACACACACAATCATTCACACACCTCCAAACTGTTACAGCTGAAAGAAAATCTTATCATTTAATTAATGCATTAAAGGGCATTTATACCGAAGAATGAACTATTTTAAATTGACCATAACTGGAAACTATAATTCATCCCAACCACCACTGTATCATATTTTTTTTGATCTGCCCCCTATTTCTTTAGATATCCAATCTAAAACTTCTTATGTTGCAGCTGTCAATCAAGTTCCTAGCTCTCAAAAACTATTCTTCTGTGAGTAGTTTTACTCTAGCTGGAATGGGGACAGAGTTTTGACAGTTGGAATGATGTTTGCAGGCTTGACAGTTGGTTTGTGGGGAAAAAGTCAGGTCGGATGAAAGTGGGAGTGGTTAAAAGAGGGAGGGGGAGACTGCTCCTAAACAAAATGTGTGCCAGATTGAAGGCATGCAGCAACACACGCAAATCAGCATAAGTGCTACTTACATGTATTCTATGATAGATTAAGATGAGGCAAAGCCATTTTTTCAGTATAGTGTCCCTTTAAAAACAGCTGCCAGAAATACCTTCCCGTCCCTTATCAAGGCTGTGTCCTTTCACTATAACACAGAACCACAGGGTAAATCCGATTGGTTTACTGCATTGCTACATTTGGGAAAATAAGAGCAATTGCTTCTTTTATTGTCTACTACACATCACTCAAAAAACTTGAATAAAATAAGTACTGCATTAATTTTTTCTTAACCAATATGATGCATAGTTAACTATTGGTTTTCTGAATATTCACAAAGAGGAAATAAAAAACAAAAAGCACTGATTGGTCAGTTACCTCAGATGGCTTACTGCCTTAGCACACATCTGTTCTACCCTTGATGAGGGAGGAGAGTTGCACTCAAATGTTTTTACTTTAAAAGGCAAGTAAAACATAAATGAATCATTTGATTCTGGAATGTAAGTGAGGAAAACATGTTTTAGGCTAAACCTCTGCTTTAATTTAGGAATTTTCATAAGCACGCTGTCTGTTTAATAGACTTTTTCTGTTGTACATTACGTTCACACATTGTTGCTTAGTGACCAGGAGGATATCCATCTTCCATGCTCGAACTACAGCTTGACAGTTAGTTGTAAATCTATTGGTTTTTTTTGTGAAACTCCTTTAAATACATATATATATATATATATATATTTTTTTTTTTACAGACAAATTTAAGATTCTCTCAGCCAAATCTATGTTGTCAAGAGTTTAGAAGAAGCCAAATCTATGTTGTCAAGAGTTTAGAAGAAGCCAAATCTATGTCTTGGAATACAACTTCAGGTTTACTCAGGTTTCATCCTGTTATATTGTACCTGTTGGCATATATTATCAGCAGGTGCAACAACATTGGCAAAATCTGATATCATTAACCAAACTGTTGGCCTTCGTTCCAGAGAACATTCAATCTAGCATTAAAATGATAATCTCATTTGGCAGGTACATGACTGAGTATATTTGTGTATATATAAAATCGTACAGGGTATTTAAAAATGTATTACCAGAGAAACCCCTGATTGGATATAGAAGGTGAAGAAATTTAAAAGACTACCTGGTCAAGACTGTCTTTGAAGGTAAACCCAAGGATGGCAATTGGTTACATCAGAGTAACACTATTAAAGGGTGTCTCAAATGCACTAAATGCATTTCCTGCAGATACATGTCAGCGGGTAAATCTTTTGTTCATCCACAGAATAAGCAGACCGTTAGTAATAAACACAGAATAACTTGTACTACCACCCACGTAATCTATATATTTACTTGTCCCTGCGATTTGCGATATGTGGGCAAGACTGATTTAGCCCTTAGGCTGAGGATTGATGGCCATTGTTCGGCCATCAAGACAGCATTCAGAGATGGTCACACATCTAAACCCGTGGCAAAACATTTTTTGGAGTTGGGACATAGCATTAAGGATTTTAAGTTTATGGGCATAGATCATGTACCCAAACCTAGTAGGGGTGAAAATAAATCCCAATTACTGTTGCAGCGGGAAGCCAAATGGATTTGGTCTTTAAACACTATCCAGCCCTATGGATTAAAGGATAAGTGCACTGTAAAATCAAGTTATGTTCATTTGGAAGCTGCAGCTTTAAAAATACCATTGCCATATTTTTTTTTTACGTCTGTGTGCACGGAACTCACTGGCATTACTGTTTGAGGCTCAAGCAGGAGAAAGCAGAGGAAATCTCAGAGGGGCGGAGCTTAACATTCAGCAAACCAGTAACAAGATGTCAGCAACTTTCAAGGCACAAAGCCTCTGGAGGGACATAGGTAAAAAAAATATGGCAACAGTATTTTTAAAGCTGCAGCTTCCAAATAAACATAACTTGATTTTACAGTGCACTTATCCTTTAAATGAGATGCCATGAGTATGCCACTACGATGCTTTTTAATGGACAGATAGAGATGCAATATAGAATCAGTGTGGGGTAACCTGTAAAATAACTTTGCAATATATTAATATGGTCAGAGTCTGTAATTGTAACTTTTATTCTAATCTCCCAGCACATGTTTTATCTCATTATATTTATTAATAGATATGTGTACACAGTTCATACCTATCAATGTTTTATAGAGACACCCGACACTTATACAATTATGTTATTTTGTAAGGTTTATCATGGTATTGTTATATATTTATTTATTGCACAGTGTCACTTTATGATAACCTATGATGGATGTAGGTCTTTTTGCACTGTCACTTTAGTATAATTGATTATAGGCGTGTCCTATACGGATTGGCTCACCCAACCATGTGATTTGTTTGATGTGACTCACAGAGTATAAATGCACTTTGAATTGTATGCACAAATGTTGGCATGAGAAAGGCTCAAGACACAGGGCCAAAACGTTGCCATTGCATGTTTCAATAAACAGTTTACAAGACCCAGGAGTGCACCGTGCATCTTTATCTTTGTATTTGTCAAGATTGGCAGCACCCCGGCAAGAAAGAGTGGCTTGAAGCGAGTGCCTGTGATCCTATTGCTATTTATATAGCTCTGGAAGGAAAAGAAAAAATAATCTTTGAAAAGTGAGTATAACTCCCCCCCCCCTTCCTCAGCCCTAAATATATTGTATTTGGTTTTGTATTTAAACACATCCTATTAATTTCAGAAGTAGATCTTGTATATTTAAAGGGCATGTTCACCCTTAAAACAAAAACTGGTCAATTGTCAGTTACCTGCCCCCAACCCCAAAGATATTTAAGGATTATTATTGTCCCCATTCTGGCAGAGTAAGCTTGCTCCCTCCATGCAGTCAATGAAGGCTGTGACTGCTGACATGACAACCAATGATAGACTGCTTTTTCCATTGCTGCCTTCTCTGCACATGCTCACGCTTATAATGAGCTCATTGAGCAAAGGGAGGAGGCAGATACTTTTACCAGAAAGGAATAGAATTTATCATTAAATATCTGCTTACAAATGCATTGAATAAACTATTAAAAATAGCAGTTGGGGTTGCGGGCATTTTTTTTTTTAAAGGGCATGTCCTCCTGCCAAATAATTTTTTTAACATATGGTAGGGTACCCTATCTCAGCCCAACCGTAAAGTGCATCTGTTTAAAAAAGCTTTAGAACTCTACTTACAATACCGGCCCTCTGATCTCAGCCCTCTGCTTGCCTGAACTGCAAGCAGGAGGCCGGACCGGCAGCTGCGTCTCTGATTTGCTGAGAGGCAGGCAATCAGATACATGGCTGCCACAATACAGAATGCCAGGGTAATGAACGATGGCAAGTAGAGTTCTGCAGCTTTTTTAAACACACAGACTTAGTGGTTGGGGGTGGGATAGGGTGCCCTACCATCTTAAGAGGTTTTAGAGGTAGGGAACCTGGCAACAAAGAGGGCTACATAGGGATGGAAGGAGGGGCTCCCCTGCACATGCCACTGTCCTCTCAGTGGACAAGGAGTAGGTCGAAACCTTTCACAGAGGAAGACAGCTCCTACTCTTCTTTTTCCTGGACTTTGAATAGACACTGCAGGAGAACCATTTGGAGCAGAGATGTAAAGTAAGGATTTTTTAACATAACACAGTGGGGTCAGTATGGGGTTAAATTTAGTTTTGGGGGTGGACATGCCCTTTGTGGGGGGATATGCCCTTTTTTTATTTTGGAAAATGGAGCTTAAAGTCTGTTATAAAGTTAAAGCAATAGTTGAGGTTTGTTGTTGAGTTGTGAATCTTACCATAAAAGGCCAGGCTGCATGGATCAAGGGGAAATCTTTGTTTTGTCAAGAACAGACAACATGAAAATAAATAATGAATATTATTGAAGGTTTCAGTCATTGAGGTCATTGTGTATCATAGTGTTAAGTCAATTTAACTTGACTTATTTAGTAATTGAAGGCAGAGGTCAATACCACTAAGAGGAACTGAAGAATCCAGTAGGGAAATGTCTTCAATTACCAAACAAGTAAAGTTGTGGGGCACAGTCTTAATTAGCGGTATTCTTAAATATAGGGGGAGATGCAATATTGTCCGCAAAGGGACAAAAATGAGTCAAATCAAAACTTCTTGATGCAATATAGGGTTAGCGTGGGTTTCTGTTCTTTCATTGGTTTATTTTTGTTTGGGGTGTGTCTCTCTATACAGTGTGCTTTAAGAGGACCTCTCCTCTTTCCTCCTTTCCTCCCATTAATGTCTACCTATGATTAAGTACCTGTTGCGGTACGAAATGCGTCAGGTTGTGTGGGCTTGGATTGCTCTACAAAGATTTTAACATGATGGTTTAATAAAGTTTTGCCGTTTTTACTGATTTGGAGTTCCGGTTTCTGTTCATCTGTGTGCACGTCCGTTTCAGCGTTTTCACTTACTAAATTAGCGTGGGTTTAATTCATTATTTGTGGGGCCTGCTCTGTTTTCTGTTAACGGCCCAATGTACACGATGCAAGAAAAAAAAAAAGAAAAATGTCAACAGCAGGGAATAGCAAGGGGTATAATAAATTCAACTGATTTTTTTTTTTTTCAAAATGGGAGAGAAAATGTAAAAACAACTAAATATGTATAATATAAACCGAATTAATTTTAAAATATTGGTATTTGCCACTGAACTTTCCCTTTAACATGTGCTTATAAGAGGTAGTGCAAAGGAGAGAGATAGTAGCTTTCTCTGAATCACCTTGTAACAGAGCAAGATGTACAGCCAAACATACAAATGTATTTATGAAATAAGGGAATATGCTAAAATATATAAACCCAGATAGAAACAATTACTTTTGTATATTAAGTGTGTCTGTAACAAGTTTACAGATACCGTATTATGGAGGTATTTAGAAAACCTCATTCAAATCTGACCTGTCTACATTTCCATTTCCATCATAAAAGATAATTTAGGCAATTACAGTTTTAAGAGGGACCTGAAACAGATAAACTACACATGGTTTATTTCTTATATACTTATCCCTCTTAACTATACTTTATTATGCAACTAGCTGAATTCCATGCAATTAGAACCTTCATTTCCATCTTGGAGATTCCTAGCAGTTTTCCTGATCAATTCTTTTAACTGCAGTATATTAAGTAGAGTGTGTTTTCTCATACTGATATATTCATTGGTTCCTCCTTCTTTCCGACTGTGGTTCTAGCTAGGTATATAACAAGGCATCATTCATGTGCCATTGTGAAAAAGGAGGCAAGGAGAAGACCAAGGACCAGAAACAAAGATGGCTACCAATAGAACATGACCAAAAATCAACAATTAGAAATTAAATAACTTTTATAAGGTGTCTTAAGCCGGTTACATACAGACAGATATTTGTGTCCAGTTGATCTATGGTCCCAAAGTATTGATTGGATAGGCCAGGAATTGGAAAAAAATAGCAGTCATGACCAATTTTTTTAAATCTGTCATTTTGCACTGTTGAATTTGCTGGTAAATAACCTCACACAAAATAACTTGCCAGGCTAAAATATTCAGGGTTATTCAATAAAAGTTCTTATCGTTTAAAATGGTGCTAATTTTGCCCCAACCAATCAGATCTTATTTAACATTTGAAAGCTAACATCTGATTGGTTGGGGCAAATTTAGCACCATTTTAAACGATAAGACCTTTTATTGAATAACCCTGATTGTCTTTTCCCTTTTACTCTCAACCAATCATATTGGTAGTCAAGAGGAACATTATTGTACTATATACAAGGCATTATAATTAGATCAACGTGTTTAAATATAGTTTCAAAGACCATTGTTAAAACTCAACTGGTGTTTTTGGCTACAAAATTGCCTTGCTTATTGCCACAAAAAGATTTCACTAGGAATTGTAGATGTTATGCAATGTAACTACAATTAAAGACTTTACTAACAAGATGGCAGTAACAAGTATTTTTAAAAAATTGATGTGTTGGGGTTTTTTGTTTTTTTTTTGCATAAAATTATCTATTTGTCATATTAGGTTCGGGAGCTTGTAAAGAGGAAAACAAGAGTTAATCTTAATAAAGGGCTTTTGTCCCCAGATAAATGTCTATAAAATAATTTTGTATTGTATTGTATTACAATAATGTATTTATAAATATATTTGAATAATACAGTATATTTTCATTTTACTTTTCATCTGTTTTCAGTGTGTGATTCTATTTAAAGCTCATGGACCAAAATCCTTATAGCTCCATCAAAGGCATTTTCCAACTTTTATTCTTTGGCGCTTTCTTCTTTGGGTAAAGCCCAACATTTATAATTTAATGAATTAAAAAAAAAGAAAAGAGTAAAATTTGTGATGAAATTAAAAGTAAACCTTTCTTCTCCTAAATCATGGAGGGGATTGTTTTGGGATATGCAGGTATTATATTTATTAACAAACCAAAACTTGGAAACCTAACCTAACCCTGTATCCTCATCTTCCTATCTCACAGCCATAGACTGTGACTTTCCTATGTTTTATGACACGTTGTGGAAAATGTTGATTGTATTCCCTTGTGGAACATACTTGGAACCTGTTATATTTAATTAAGGAGAACTAAAATTATTTTTTTACTCCTAATGTGAAAGGTTTTCTCCCAGAATACCTATACACTGTAAGATTCTTCCCTAGTAAGATGCATTTAGTACATGTGATAAATATATTGTTACTACAAAGTTTTCCATGTTGTTGCCAGTACTTACAGCCTATGTAGTCTTCAAAGAGCCTTGAGAGCATGTTCACCTATCGCCATGCCCCCTGACCACAGTATTCACTGTGTCTTTGCACAGCGTGTTTTTTTATATAAATGTCTCCACACCAATTTGGAAGTCCCTGATAAAAGGTTGGAACATACGATTTATTTACCAGCCAGTGTGGACTATATTTTGGTTTAAATCCCCAGACTCAATTTTATTTTTGTTTTTATTAGGTTCGTAGTAAAAGATAAAGATTCTACATGAATTAGTGTTTCACATAGTATCACTGTTGGGTAAGAGGAACCCATGCTAGCTAGGAAATGCACAGTAAAAATTGCTTTTCTTCTTTCTTTTAAAAGCAAAGGATTATATGATTAATAGAGACAAGCATTGAATGTGTTTAAAAAAAAACAACTGAATTCTGTGTCAGGAAGAGGGAGGATTTCTATCCTGTTATATGATTGTCTGTCAGTTTTTGTTCGGCGCTACAGAGCATGTTAAGTGTACTGTGTACACTAAGCTGGGTTTTCACTTAGCTAAGGTGGATTATGGGAGCTGACCCCTAGTACCTACAGGTTAATTTTTATAAATCATCCAGCATCCACAGCTAAGGGAGAGGTGAGACTGTGTGTGAATGTGCTCTGTCTATTAGGGAAATGTTGTCTGGAGACTTAAGTTCCCCTTTAAACTTATTTAAATAGTTTATTAATAGATCTTCTAGGAACTACTGTTGAGTTAAAAAACAAAACGGATTTAGACCTTTGTGAATAATTTTAAACCCATCCATGTCATTTTATGGCTTTTACCCCAATTAATTAAAATCAGACCTAGCTTTAGCTCGATTGGCTGCCTCATTATGCATTTTAATGAACTGGCTAATAAAAAAAATCACACTATTTATTTAAAAAAAATTGAAACAGGGTAATATGTGGATGATTGCATAATCCTAACACCATATTTATATTTTAATAAGATTTAATAACATTTCTGTTTATTTCCTAATGTACACTGTCGTGACAGCTATACAACTCCACAACAGTACTGTGTTATATTATAGTTACTTGCTTGCAATCAGTGGTATAGATTGAGGAAAAGGCAGTAGAGATAAAATATTACATCTATAAAATACAATTTAAAATGACACTTCCATATACTAAAACCTGTTTTTAACTGTTTTCTTTTACAGGCATTTTGATCTTTACCTTTTTATTTTTTTTTTTTATCTTTACCCACTATCTCCCAAAGCCAACCCATACCCCCAAGCATAAACTTTTGAAGAATGTGAACACAATTCAGTGGACAACTTGCAGTGCAGCCACTCCCATTTGACCTAATATTATTACCCATCAGTCCAGAGCATGGGAATAACCGCTTCTCCTAGTTTATTTAGATTTTTTGATGCAGTGGAGGTTTCTGCAAAATGCTAAAAAAAAAAAAAATTAGGATAAGAATAGTAAATGAAGATCTGTGTTTTATTCTGTACCAACTATACTTGGGACACCACAGCCAATGTGTCACCGGTAAATGGAGAGGCTTAGAAAGCTAGTGCTGTCCATAACTGTGCTGTATTTTATTCATGACCTTGCTGAATTCACTGTGAACAAATTTCCATTTCCTGACCAAACAGTTTTTTCTTGACCAGGATGCCAAGTTTTTCTTTTACATCCCTTGCCTCTGCTCAGAAGTCCTTCTAAAATGCATGGAATTTAATACCTAATCACACACGCTCTTCATAACATACCTAAGTGTCCCCCATTGTTAAGGAGAGGCAGAATCGGCTAATGGGGAAAATAGGAATGAGTGGATAAAACCATCATACACATGAGTAGAAAAGATACATGCAATGGTGAGTAAGTGGATTTGTGGGTAGGAAAAAATGGCATTCTTTTTGCCTATGTTTTAAAGTTGTATATTACAAAAAATGGAATTAAATTCTCGTTGCTTACATAATGTGGTTAAGGATAATTAAAGTCAATTATAGTACAATTTTTCACTTAGTGCAAATATGCATTAGATTAATATCCATAAGATTAATGTATTTCTTTTGTTCTTCTCAAAATGTTCTCCTTTCTCCTGTTATTTATAATAGCAACTCTTAAGCAGTCTTTCTCTAAAAACAACATCAAGCAATATGACTGGATTAGATCTGTGGCCTTGAGGTAACCAATGCAATCCATCCAGTAAGTGTTTCAGAAATAACCTGATTTTGGTGGAATTTTCCTGAATGTTTTGCAACTGAAAATTAAAAAAATTAAAAGTCAGAAAACACGCTGAAAATCAAACAAGGTAAAAAAGTTACAAAAGCTGTTGTTGAAAAAAAGTAAAATTTCTGCTTTAATTGTATTTGAATTAGATTTTTGGAATTTCAATAAGTTAAGGAATTACTTATAAGCACAACACTTCTTGTGGTTATGATATCTTGACGATATTTACTCAATTTCGTGTCCAAAGAACCAAAGCCTATAGCCACATTCAATCCTCTTGGTCTGCCCCCTGTGGGCATTTAAATTAATATGCAAACTTTCCAAGAAATAGAATCGGCAGCAGGTATCTCTTCTTTGAACAGCTGTTCTTCATGGACTAGAACTCGAACGCGAGTTTAAGGCGAATTTATTGAGTTCAAACGGACTCGGACCTCTTGAACTATCCCGGACCCGGATTTCTTTGACTTTCGAACTTTCGATAATTATCGAATTCGAAAATCGGACGATCTTTGAATCGTTTATGGGACAATTATCGAATGTTCAAATCGTTAATGGGATAATTATCGAATGTTCGAATCGTCCCAGAGCCATTTACATTAAGTTACTTATTTTAATTGTATTTCATTAGAACTTTCGAACAATTTATCTCCCATTGATTTTAATGAGTCTGTTTTCGAACTTTCGAAAAGTTCGAAAACAGGCTGAATTTTCGGAAGTTCGGCCATCTCTAATCACAAATAGGTAAAAATACTGGAGGAGGAAGTCAAATTATACCCGACATAAGAGCCTGTTCTAAAGGGGCAGAGAGCTTAGTGCAAAACTTTACAGTTCAGCACACTGCTGTTGGCTCTTTGCCAGACAATAGGTAGGCACAATCCTTCAGCCCTCTACACCACAGTCTTAGATAATCCAAATAAAGAAGCAAGTGGAGGACCACACTACTAGAGTGAATTCAACAACTGTCAAATTATAAAATGTGTAATAGAATTATGTTACAGGAGTCATTTTAGTAGAAGGGACAATATCTGAGACTACATCCCTTTGAATAGTAAGTCAGCTGCTACCCACAAAAACTGGGGGCTTATAGCTGTTGATAAAGTCACACTAGCGGGTAAATCCCTATCAATATTTGCCAAGAGTCAGGATGGCAATATTGAATTGAAGGAAGCAGAGCGCTGGTGGCACATGGTAACTATCTCCCTACGGTTTCAGGAGAAGATTGATTGAAGGAAGCAGAGCGCTGGTGCACATGGTAACTATCTCCCTACGGTTTCAGGAGAAGATTGATTGAAGGAAGCAGAGCGCTGGTGCACATGGTAACTATCTCCCTACAGTTTCAGGAGAAGATTGATATTTTGCTTCATTTAAATAAGCTTAAATAAGCGGTTAATAAAATAGAAATTTTCTGAATCACCGCAAAATAACACGAGATCTGTTATGTTTCATTCTCTAGCTAAAATTATTTTAGTATAAAAAGAGTACTAGACCATTTTAAGCCTTTCAAAGTAAAAACATGCTGTGATACTTTTCTATTTTAATATTTATGATTCTAATAAATTTCTACAATTCTACCATAAATTGAAAAACTCTTTAAGGTCAAAAACTAAAATTTGTTTTCAAGACCAAACAATTGCAAACAATAAACCACAAAAGAAAAGTAAGATCGTGTCCTATAATTTAATAAGCGATCCCCTTGGTGAGATCTCTCCCGGATATTAAACTCTGTTAAATGGACATGAACCAGGTGGTTTATATTGGTGAAAGATATTCTGCTTAGTGACAGTAATGTAGGTAGATATAAAATGCACCCTAGGACTAATATCACAAAATGATTTGCTGATCTGGAATGATTTAAGAAGATTTGAAATAATCAGGAGTTAATCATATGTTCCTGTTTTATAGTTTAAAAAAAAACCAAACACTATAATAAATTATATATTGTAGATCCCTGTGTAACACCACAAAATCTTGTCAGTCAGTGCTTGAGATGCACATGTTAAGTTTAAGTTACTTAACACCAGTTTTAGTAAAATGGTTTTTATCTGTTTTATTCTATTTGGGGGGAGGGGAATGATTCTGTACACACTTTTCATTGTGAATTGGCATTTTCTCCTTCTGTTATTTCTTTTGGGCAATATGAATTTTTAAAATTAGTAAAAAATTAGGGAAAATGAGGAAAAATTGTCTGAATGAGTTTTTAAAATTAAAGTACATTGAAAGATACTCAGGGAGATTCAATATGCTTGTTTTCCCCTTAATAAGAAGGTAAAACGCACACTGCTCGATGCAATACTGGGTAGCATAGG
>JAACNH010004527.1:0-23730 GCA_019447015.1 Hymenochirus boettgeri | reverse complement strand
CTGTCTATCTAACTCTATCTACTATCTATCTATCTATCTATCTATCTGTCTGTCTGTCTGTCTGTCTGTCTGTCTGTCTGTCTGTCTAACTCTGTGTATCTATCTGTCTATCTATCTATCTAACTCTGTGTATCTATCTGCCTATCTATCTAACTCTGTCTATCTATCTAACTCTATCTATCTATCTATCTGTCTGTCTGTCTAACTCTGTCTATCTATCTGTCTATCTATTTATCTAACTCTGTGTATCTATCTGCCTATCTATCTAACTCTGTCTATCTATCTAACTCTATCTATCTATCTATCTGCCTGTCTAACTCTGTCTATCTATCTGTCTATCGATTTATCTAACTCTGTGTATCTATCTGCCTATCTATCTAACTCTGTCTATCTATCTAAATCTATCTATCTCTCTATATATCTATCTATCTATCTATCTATCTATCTATCTATCTATCTATCTATCTATCTATCTATCTATCTATCTATCTATCTTCTATACTTCTAGCTAACTAATAACTCTGTCTATCTATAAATCTGCTACTAACTCTATCTACTATCTATCTATCTATATATCATCTATCTATCATCTATCATCTATCTATCTATCTATCTATCTATCTATCTTCGTCTGTCTTGTGTCTGTCTGTCTGTCTAACTCTGTGTATCATCTGTCTATCTATCACTCTGTGTATCTATTGCCTATCTATCTAACTCTGTCTATCTTCTAACTCTATCTATCTATTATCTATCTATCTATCTATCTATCTATCTATTATCTGTCTGTCTGTCTAACTCTGTCTATCTATCTGTCTATCTATTTATCTAACTCGTGTATCTATGCCTATCTATCAACTCTGTTATCTATCTAACTCTATCTATCTATCTATCTATTATCTATCTATCTATCTATCTGTCTGTCTAACTCTGTCTATCTATCTGTCTATCTATTTATCTAACTCTGTGTACTATCTGCCTATCTATCTAACTCTGTTATCTATCTAAATCTATCTATCTCTCTCTCTATCTATCTATCTATCTATCTACTATCTATCTTTATCTATCTATCTATCTATCTATCTATCTGTCTATCTTATCTAACTAACTCTGTCTATCTATTAAATCTGTCTATCTAACTCTATCTTACTATCTATCTATCATCTATCTATCTATCTATCTGTCTGTCTGTCTGTCTGTCTAAACTCTGTGTATCTATCTGTCTATCTATCTAACTCTGTGTATCTATCTGCCTATCTATCTAACTCTGTCTATCTATCTAACTCTATCTATCTATCTATCTATCTATCTATCTATCTGTCTGGCTAACTTGTCTATCTATCTGTCTATCTATTTATCTAACTCTGTGTATCTATCTGCCTATCTATCTAACTCTGTCATCTATCTAAACTCGATCTATCTATCTATTCTATCTATCTGTCTGTCTAACTCTATCTATTATCTATCTATCTATCTATCTATCTATCTACTATCTATCTATCTGTCTGTTGTCTAACTCTGTCTACTATCTGTCTATCTATTTATCTAACTCTGTGTATCTATCTGCCTATACTATCTAACTCTGTCTATCTATCTAAATCTATCTATCTCTCTAATCTCTAATACTACTATCTATCTACCTATCTATCTATCTATCTCTGTCTATCTGTCTATCTAACTCTATCTTTCTATCATCTCGTCTGTCTAACTATCTAACTCTATCTTTTATGTAACTCAGTGTATCTCTCTATCCATATCTCTATCTAACTATGTCTATCTATCTAACTCTATGTGAAAAACCCATTTGCACTACAATGATTTTCTATGCAGCAAAAAAAAGTTCTTGTGTTATAAAAAATACAAACACTGCAAAAAGAGAAAGAAAACACAACAATCAGTCATATGAGCCTTAAAAAGTCTTAATCTGACATAGAGGAAAAGGAAAGACAAGTGGGCCTTTTTTTAGTTTTTCTTGTGGACTCAATTCCTACAGGGTTATTCATAAAAGTTCTAATCTTTAAAAATGGTGATATTTTGCCCCAACCAATCAGATGGTAGCTTAGAAATGTTAAATAAGATCTGATTGGTTGGGGCAAAATTAGCACCATTTTAAACGATAGAAACTTTTATTGAATCTCCCTTGTCTTCTAGTGAGCTTAACTCTAACTCAATAAATCAGCTGGGGAGTGTTCTGTCTGCAACTCTGCATCTATGTAATTTAATTCTTTCTTGTGTGTAACCAGTCCCTCCACTGCCTGATTACATCAACAGCAAAATGAAAAAATAGACTGCATGGACGAACCCGGAAATGACCTGCTGGTTACCAGGTAAGAGAAGTCCGTTGCAATTTGTAGGATTTTAGTTGTCCTTTAATCAGTTTAGCAGGCGTTGTCTGGTTCTATTTTTGTGATATAATAAGCTATGTTTCTCTCTGATATTTGTATTAACTGTGTGCACAATATAGAACATCTGCGCAGTCAAATAACATTTTGTACACTGCATACTGCATTACCTGCATTCACCAACCAATTTGTTTTGTATAGCTTACAGCGTGGATACCGACCCTACAACTTTGATATTTGGAAACTATAATTCCCAGCATTCCTTGGTGGCAGGGCCAAAGTTGACAATTAGCCAGCATTAAAATCATGCGCTAAATCTAGCGCAAAACACAATATTTACCTACTAATCTTAAACCTGTTTTTTTGTAAAACATAGGTTCAAGATTCGTAAATTATATGTCATTTATAATATTATTATTCAAATAATAAATGGTACAATGTGATGTATCTATTTATATGTTTTGTTCCCTCCCTGCTTTACCTTCCCGAACCGACACAATTATTCACCAACAGTGAGTAAAGGGGTGTCTACCTGCAAACTTCAGGAAAAGGTAGGAGGGTATAAAAGCACAGAGACAAGTTTAATTCAATCGCCTATAAGTAAGGACGATCATGCGTCAAAACGTGTCAGGCGATTTTATGTTTTTCCTTTCCTATTGTATCACGGTATTGCTGTAAGAAACTCCCACATCTGTTTACTATTATGTATTACCTGTGTAGTAATAAGTATGACTTTGAATTAGCCCCTATGTAATGTATGACTATGTAATTGTAAAGCGCCACGGAAGATGTTGTTGCTATATAAATCAATAATAATAATAATAATGTGTAAGCAGTGAATACAATTCGTCATATATGAATCCAAGACCCACTGGTGGAGTACTACTTATTGACAGAGTGAGTGATCATTAGCAATACTCATAGTGACTGAGCGTACCTAACAAAGGGTCTGGGGTCAGTGGCACCCAGGCCACAGCAGTGAGTCTGTGATTTAAGCACATATTAACTATATGTTTGTTACTCTGCCACATTGGCACTTAAATAAGGAAAAGCACTTTGCTACATTATAGTGACGGGGCCTGGGGTATACACACCTAGACCCAAAGGATTAATATTGAGTATAGGAAACTCACTTTGAGCACGCCAGCAGGAATAGTAGTCACACCCAGGGTTCAACTCCTATTTCAAACACTACCTGTCTTTACTTTACTTGTACATCCAGTGCTAATATGGAGTTTACACGTGCTAACTGAAGCAAAGTGGTTTGCACATCTTTATAATTGCCCAGCAGGTCTAGATAAATGAGCCGGTTTGAGTTTGGTCAATCGGAGATCCTGGAGAGTTAAAGTGCATGTCCACCCCCAAAACTATCATTTAACCCACTACTGGCCCCACTGTGTAGTTTATAAAATCATTACCTCACATTCCAGCTCCAAATGGTTCTCCTGTAATGTCCCTCCAAAGTCCAGAAAAACTGACCACCAGGAGCTTGGCCGAGTCCATATAGGAATCTCGCCTCCTGTCTCTCCTCCAGGAGAATTTTGCCATGCGCACTGCAGCCCCTCACCTCTCTCTCTCTCTCCCTCTGCCTCGTTTCTCTCTCCATCCCCTAGTGTAAACCCCTTTTCTGTAGTGTAGGGCTCCCTCCCCCAACTGCCATAGTTACTTGAAGGAAAACTCCTCTGATCATTATTACATTGCCTCCTCCCCCGACACACGTAGGAGCCCTACACTACAGAAAAAGTGTAAAAAAGGGGTGGATATGCCATTTAAGGAGAAATCAACTTGTATTTCTTTGTTCTTTCTTTAAGCATTCTACTTTGTAAAACTGTGTAATTCATTATGAAACATGGTTATTACATTAGTAACCTACAGTATCACTCTATACTGTTTATTCTTTATTCACAGTTGGCAACACTTTTTTAGAAGTTGCACGAGCACTAAACGTGTGTAGTTAATGTAGCCTCGGACCCAGGTGTCTTTATACAGAAAGTGACAGTTGGTGTTTGATTTGATCACAAAACCCTGGAATGTTCATGTTTGAGTGTTGGACCCATTATAGCCAATAGGAAACTCGCAGTAACGCTTCCACGGATTTTTAGCAGAAGATAGCACACTTCTAGTGTTCAGCATGTCTGTACTGATTTCATGTCTCTAGCTGGAAATCTGTGGGAGGAGTGAAAAAAAGCAAACAATAGAACAGAAAATATAATAATCTTCAAGCCAAATTAATTATATCATTTCAGGTGTGTTATTTGGGAAAACCACTAGAGTGTGCATTTCTAGTATAAGGCAGGTGAGTGAAGGGTATGTCCACCCGCCAAACAAATTTTTTTTCAATCACAGGTGCCGCTGCCAGTCCGGCCCCTTCATCTTACTTCTGTGAACAGAAGGTACGAAGCAAGCAGAGGCATCCGGGAATGAGTGTGTATTTATATTTAGAAGCCAAATTTTGAATGTTAGAACCTTGCGAGGTCAGGGGTTTGGAGGGTTTTTTAGCCACAGAAAAACATTTTTGGGGGGTGGACATACTCTTAATGTTTAGTTCTAAGAAAGTGTTGCTAATAATTTGTTTAGGATAACCCAAGCATATTTATCCTGAATAAATGCAGTGGTTTTCTCATTTTGTAACACCAGTCATAATTTTATTGTGTTTTTCAATACCGGTTGATAAAATACTTAAGTAAGGAATCAAACATGAAGTTGTCAATTCTTGGAGCAACTGGTCAGACGGGTTTGTACTTAGTCTCACAAGCATTAGAACAGGGACATGAAGTGACAGCCATTGTAAGGAATGTCAGGAAAATCACCACCAGCATCCACTTTTAAAGGTTTGGAACTAATGTAATTCACAATAAAGGCAAGATTCCTTATCTAAGATTAAATAAGCAATGCTGTGAATAATTATAACATTGCTATGTTAAAGGTCAGTTAAAGGGCTGTGTACACCCTTTTTTCACTTACCTTATGTTCCTTTTACTAACTTCAAAGTTTTTATTTGCCTTTTTGGCAAATTTTTTGTACATAGCAGATTTTCTAATTTTCCAGTCTAACTTCATCATATAGTCCACGGATAACATCAGATCTAATGCTAGCTCTGATTCTAGCTAAGCCAATGTGCCATAGCTTTAGGGCTAGGCCACACTAGTGTGTTTGAACTCATTTTCGATCCGTTTGTGCGTGAGAAACCAAAGCAGCGCATGTCAATGTGTCACGTCATTTTGTCTATTCAATCTAGTCAATGTGGGTGACTAAATTTATACACCCACCTTAAATTGCTCGCACTTTTTGTGATAGTGGACGTGAAACATAGCACTGAAAGTTTTGTAAGCTTTAGTACAGGACTTCAGACGGAGGGGAATGAAGTGCATTGATTTAGCACAGCTTATGCAATTTTCAAGTGTTCCTATCTAATAGTAAATAATAGTAATAATACTATAGTATAATAGTAAATGAAATCTTCACTATCTTAAGGTGAATTAAAACTTTAGGAAATCAATCTTGCTCCACATTTTGTTAATTAAGTTCCTGGCACACTGATTAGTGCTAGTAGAGAGTTAGTATGAGATCTCACTGAAATCCAGTGGGACAAGACTCCTTACGATATGAAGAAGTCAGACTGGACAAGTGATTAAATCTACGATTTACAAATGACAGAAAAAAAGTTCCTCTACAGAACAAAACTAAAATACAACCTCAGCTACTATAAACTATAATTCTGGCTAATGTGTTACCTTTATCGCTAGTTTAAGGGGTACTAATTTGAAACTAAACCCCCCCATTATTTAAATAAAACTATAATTCATCCCTCTCTTTCCTTCCCCATCACAAACTGTGTTGTTAGGGAGGGAGGGCATGTAATAACGTTTTAGTTTATTTGTTCATTGTATATTTGTTATATTAAAAACTAGCAGTTATACCCGGCGTTGCCCGTGTACACATGTGGGTATAGTATTTTTACGGGCAGTGTGTGTGTTGGCTTAGATGGAAGAGACGGGGAAGTGCACAGTTGTTAAGTACGTCATGTATTTAATAGTTATAGTTGAGGAGGTGACATTGCTTGAGGAAGTATAGCACATATGTTTATAGCAAAACTTTATATACAACGTTATCAGTTTTTCCACTTCGAGTGTAAATATACAAATGTTGTGGGAACCTGCTACATGAGAGATGTTTTGGGACAGGGTGTCAAGTTTGTGTGTATGGGTGTTGAAAGTTCGTGATGTTTGGCGGCATGGACAGGATGTTTGTGGATGTGGGCATGATTTATGTAAAGAAGACAAACTACGCAAGATCCTGGGGTTACCACTGACCATGATGTCAGCCAATGGGGAGTGCATTTCAAAGGCTTATTGGACATTGTCCCAGAAAATGAATCTATACATAGAGAGAAGGCTCTGCAACACATAGCAATTTCACAGCATGATTCCAGATGGATAAAATCAAAATTATTTTGCAGTATATAAACAGGCTTAGACAGGCATACCAGACCTGACGCGTTTCATGTCAGTCAAGATACTTCACCTCCTATATAATAAAATTTTGATTTTATCCATCTGGAATCATGCTGTGAAATCGCTGTGTGCGTTTAAAAATCGTTAAAATGGCTCTAATTTTGCACAACCAATCAGATGTTAGCTGTCAAATGTTTAATAATATCTGATTGGTTAGGGCAAAATTAGCACCATTTTTAACGATAAGAACTTTTATTGAATCTCCCTGAAGGTCTTTCCAGGGTTTATATTGTATGTAAATGTGATTGATATAACAGATAGCAACATACAGGGTTATCAATAAAAGTTCTTATCATTAAAAATGGTGCTAATTTTGCCCCAACCCATCAAGATGTTAGCTTTCAAATGTTATAATAAGATCTGATTGGTTGGGGCAAAATTAGCACCAATTTAAACGATAAGAACATTTATGATCTCCTGTTAGTCTTTCAAGGGTTTATATTGAAACCTTCCAGGAGCAAATTGTAATGTCTTACAGACCTTAAGGGAAATGCCTGGTTCCCTCTGTATAGAAGCTGTTGTTCTGTGTGTGCAGCTCTCTGAGTTGTGTAGCCTTACATTTCGCTGTTGTTGAGTCACTGCAGTGGGCTCTGTGTCTGTGTTGTTGAAGTCAGGCAGCACACGGAGCCCAGGCCCTTCATCTGAGTTACTGAATTGGGGAATCACACTCTGCAAGTGACGTGCAGGATTTTTATTGGTCAAACTTGGCGTAACCGTTAGGTGGATGCATCAGGGATGTGGCTGTAAGGTGAGCACATACATACATACATGATTCTACTTTATATAGTAGAAGATTTTGTGACTAGTAAACCTGAGAATATAGTACATGGTTAAAAGATTTTTGATAAAATGTCCACTCTAAGTGTTAATTTACCCAAACTGTAATTCGAAGGGGCTAATCCTGTTTTTATTCCACCCATTGTCACCGCTTGTCGATATTGATCATGCAGCTCTGTCAGCTTCTCTCCTCTAACACACTCCTGTGACACACAGCCCTATCTCTTGCATAGGCAAACATGGATCCAGAATTGGGGGGCTGAAGGGACCATAACAGTCCATGTGACACTCTGCCCCAGGTGATTATGGTTGGTGGATTATGGTCTGATTAAGTAAATGGGACTTACTTTCTCTTGTAATTTGATACCACTGCAATACAGTTTAGAGTGTGGGGCACACTAGTCCCTGCTGTTTGCTCTGTCGGAAATGCACTGACATAATCCTTACATTCTTGCATGACAGGCATCACTGCTCCGTGAATGTGCAATTGACAGCAGAAATAACACTGGCGCTGTCAATACTTAGGATACTGCATGGGCCTATATTAAGGCAGGAATATGGTAACAACCTCGCTAGAATTTTACTTTAATTCCAGCTTAATTGGAATGCAGGGCCCAGAAGAAGGGGCAAGATGGCCGAAACAGTGTGTGTTTAGCCATTTGACTGATACTCTATCCACAACATTGGAAATTTTGCGCCTGCGAATCAGTTTTCATTAGTTGTTTGTGACCTACAAGGACATACAGGTCGCCACCATGTTTTATTACAGTTCCTGGGCTAACGCCCATAACCCCAGGGGTGTTTAGGGGGATTACTGGTACCTGGAATCCCCCATTCTGCCTGCTAAAGCAGTTTGCTGTTCCACTTCTTGGTGTCCGCATAGAATGTTACATTGTTAAAGGGGAACTGTGGTCCAAAAATGACTGGTAAAATGATAGGAATTGCTCCCCGGGAATTTTGCAATTTATTTCCATTGTTATTTTGTAGTTTTGAAGATATTTACATTATAGTGTGTGATATGGCAGCAGCATCACAGGTCCCCTGCACTTCTGCTTCCTGCTCTGAAACTGTCAGTAATATGTCCTGTGTCTCCTCCTCCCCTTTGCAGCCCCCCTGGTCCCTCCCACTCATGGACCCCATGGTCCCTTCAGTTTCAGGCCCCCCACGGCCCATTATCTTACAGCCCCATGTGGCCCCGCCCACTCACGGGTGTCTAAGCCCCGCCCACTCACGGGTGTCTAAGCCCCGCCCACTCATGGGTGCCATAGGTTACTCAGACCCCCCTTACCTCTCTGTCAGGACTTCACATAGCAGAGGAGGAGGTACTTCTGTCTTCCTCATACATGAGGGAGTCTGAGGTGTGCTCGCCCGTGGTAACTGTGCAGGAGAAGCCTCAGGATGTCACATGTCAGCCTCCCACCCATTAACTTTCTGGTTAGTCATTTCTGTGGAGCACGTAGAGAGGTGGTTGTTGGCTCATTTTAAAGGTAGGAAACTTAACTTGTTTGGAGACCACAGTTCCCCTAATCAGCTTTTGTTTGTTTCAAAAATGTCTCCAGTCTGCCTTGTGATTGACAGCAGCATAGAGATCTGTATCAATATTAACCCTGCAGCTGCCCGTGGTGATTGCTGAGACTGGGTTATTATACAGTACTTACTGTACTACTACACTGTGATAGAGCATAATAATAGGATCTACAGTATATTTGAAGGTAAGATGTACAAAATACAGCCCACAAGTGGTGTGAGTAAATGTCCCCTCCAAATAGCCTGAAGACGGCCTAATAACCATTAAGCCCCCACAAAACAGACTCCTTACTGATGGTGGGGAGACAAGGGAAGAAAATAACTGTATCAATACATAATATCTAGACCCCTGGTAGACCTTAATGCAAGTGCATAACGTAAACAAGGCATATACTTATAATAATGGTGCCAGAGGATCCTTAGCCAGTCCACAGAGTCCTATCCAACAGCCGGACGTGTTTCGCAACTCCGGTAGGCTTCTTCCGCAGCTGCATTTAGCTCACACACTTGTGGGCTGTATTTGTACATACTTACCAAATTTACGTAGTGATCCTATTATTATGCTTACCAGTTCAATATAGGTTATTATCATTACCATGCGAGCCACATGAGTCCTGCCCATTTAGTTTTATGGGCTGTGAGGTTTTTAGCATTTAAAGCACTTTTTTGCACTGTTTTCACTTTATATGCACCAGGTCACTTTGTGTAGATAGTGACATATGTGGAAGGTTTTCTGTTATTCATTGATAAGCCATGCTGTATTAATACAATATATGTATGTGTGCAATAAATAATAATATATTTTGCATATGAGAGTGCCATGATTCTTTTCTGTATCTATGGTGTAATATGCGATTGCCCGTTTATTCGATCAAGGTGAATGGGCGTCCAATATCGTTTACCGCCACTGCCGAATTCACCTTGATTTTCCCGCCACGACCAACCGATACACAGAAATATCAGTTGGTTGGCCCAAAAATCTGTTCGTGTGCCCAGCCTTAATATATATTTACAACAAAAGTAAAGGGATATCTGTATTGACAACGTGTGATAATATATGGCAAGTAGAGAATAAATGTTATATTATTACATGATCCAATACAAGATAATATAGGGATGTAATTAGAAATGAACCTCCTCTAGGCTTGTTTGGTGGTAACCATTCAGAATCCCCCCTATGAATCATGCACTTCCCCGCTCAAGGACAAGTGATAGTCCCCTGCTCAGCAGTGGTTGTCTGGAGTGGGAATGGGCTGCGCTGCTCACTGAGGGGTCTTATTTAGTAGATGGTGATCGACAGATGTCTGTATGTACACACTAATCAGGCCCAGATTTACTATTAGGCACACTAGGCAGTTGCCATGGGCTGCCTGTTGTTTTAGGGGCAGCTGTTCTTCCCTCAACCCTTCATTCTATAATGGTCATTTTCTTCCCCAAAAAAAGAGAAAATGGGTGTGGTTAAGGGCACCAGACTTTTTGTGCCTACGGTCGAGTTGTGCCTCCTTCCCTGATGGATATGTAATGAACCTGAGTAATACAGATCCACCAGACAGAAGATGGTGTTCAGACTGCTAAAGCAGAGTCTATCTATAGCTGCTTGGAATACATGGGTGAGATTTGGCCACTGAGCCTTAATATGATCAAATGGGGGTTTGTGTATGTAAAGAAATCTCTCTTTTTAGTGACTGTGTTCCTTAGGCTGGGTACACACGGGAGGATATTTGACCCAGCAGTTCACACAATCGTTTCGGTCGTCCGGCCTGTTGGCACATACGCCATACAAATATTGTATGATGTGTACCCAGCCTTAACTCTCGTTAATCATTGCCTTTTACTGATAAGAATTATATTGTATACATTTATATGTTTTTGTTGGCAACCAAGTATCCTTATACATGGACATTTGATCCTTCATGTGGGCTCCATTAAGAATTAAAAAATTTGATACTGGTGTATGTTTAACTTATGTGGCTATAACATTTTGGGTACACGTTGCTGTTGGAATAATATCCAAAATGGATGCCATAAAGCTAAAGTGAATATAATAAAACCTAGCAATTGCATGTTTTAGTATCTCCTTTATTATATGTTAATGTGTTAATAAATTGTAGTTTTATCCACACTTGCTGTCTATTTACCTTAAAGTCAATTAGGTTCCTTATGACTGGTTAATTACAGAGTGAGTGCCCACCTCTGTGGATGAGGTATAAGGATGGTACTTTGTGGTCCCATTGGTGACTGTCCAATTAAATTTGATTAATGTTTTGAACTACCATCATAAGCCACTTATGTTTTACTTTTTCGTAACTACAAGCTATTATTGAAGTATATTTTATGTTATGTTATGATGAATGACGAAAAATGTTAAAAATGTTTCAGAAAGGTGAAATCTTACCACTGATAAAACTAGATAACTTTTATATAGTGTTACACTATTATAAATGAATGAAAAGAAGTTTCATCTTCAGGTTAGGAAAGGTTTCTTTACAGTTAGAAACGTGTGAAAACTGTGGAACTGTCTTCCAGCAGATGTGGTAATGGCCGTTCATTGAAAGCTTTAAAAAGGCCTGGATAAGTTTCAAAAATGAAAAAATATTGAGAATTACTAGTTTTATACATTTACTGTAGATCTGGTCGATCCAGGGATACTTTGATTGCTGTTGTAGTCAGGAAGGAATGAAGGAATTCCCCCCCGCCCTTTTTTTTTTTTAGCTGTTTTTTTTTTTTTTTTTTTTTTGTTGCTTCCTCTGGATCAACTATTGGGAAGGGTTAAAAACAAAAAAAGTGAATAGGTTGAACTTGATAGACTTTATTCAACCTCAGTTACTATGTTACATGTGTTCCATAAAAATACAAAATTCCATATGTTCAACTTTAAGGGGTATCTTTTACTCTAAAAAATCCAATTTTCAAAGTGTGTGCCTTGGATACAGCAAGAACCACTGCTTCAAAACTTTTTCAGATTTTAAATCTGAGCTTTAGATTATGAGAAATCATTTGAAAACACAGCATTTGTAGGAAAGACCTGTCACTCCCGAAGAGAAATTATAATATGTGACCATGCCTGACCTCTTTGGATGCCTGCCAGTACACTTCTGCAACATAAGAGTATCAGTAAAGAAAAGAAGGCAGGGGGAGGGAGGAGTAGATGTGTAAGCAGAACAGTGTCCATGTGAGGCGTGCAGAATGTATCGTAGACACTCAAGAAGGCAATGAGTAAGGGAGGGTGGGGGAGGGAATTAGGAGCAGTCACTGAACATAATAATTTAATAAGAAAGCAAGAACAGAATATATGTAAGTTCCACCATTTTACTTCTCTCAAATTGTACTTTCATAAAATGTAAAGTTGTTTCAGTGAGTAGAGTGACCCTTTAACAATATGCCTTAAATTATTAATACAATGTCAATTTAGCGGAGATAAGAATTGCAGCTCTTTTCTACATCACGTTTCCTAGCTGTTTCTTTTGCACTGCCTAGGGCCTGGATGTCATTTCAATCCAGACTCCCCTTTCAGCTAGCAATAGGCTGTAAAGTTTCAGGTAGTTTCAAATTCTT
Source organism: Hymenochirus boettgeri (assembly GCA_019447015.1). Lineage (NCBI taxonomy): Eukaryota > Metazoa > Chordata > Amphibia > Anura > Pipidae > Hymenochirus > Hymenochirus boettgeri. Next base: position 11,018 of record JAACNH010004527.1, on the reverse strand, counting down.
TGTAACTCAAGAGAAGGTAGGAATACCAGATCCTACCTCAGTTAAACAGAGAAAATTATTTGAAGCTTATTAAATTGTTAAGCTTGATACTGGTCCTGCTGATTGGATAATATTATGATAGCTTGCTGAAGATGATCCAATGGGAAGATTTTACACTTCTTACTAAATACAGCCCATTATATAAATGTTTCAGTATAGTGGCCATTTAAAGGGCATGTTCTTTCCTCGATAAAAAGAAAAATCACATCCACACCCCCAAACAACAATAGTTAGAAAGCTTACAAATGTAGGACTAAATAACCTGTTATACAGAGAAATGTTTTTGGCTCCTTCCCTCTCCTCTCAAAAGTTTTCATCCTCCGCTCTTTACTACCTTGCACATTCTCAGAGGAAGCAGTTAGGGAAACAGCATTCAGTCATTGACTGGGATATCAATTGCATAACCATGGCTGGAATCTGGGGGTGTTGGGAGATTTACCTACATAAATTGTTCATTTGAGGGGCAAACTTGCCCTTTAGACTTGCATGACACAAACAGACTATTTATATTATTTTTACTAGAAGAGTATCCGGCTTTGCCGTTTTTATAAAGATCCAAACCAAACCTGCATCAGAAAATCAACGCAGCTTCTAACCAAAACCTGACCTATACTTCAAACTTCTAAAATGCAAAAAGAGACATACCGGGAGAAGAGATGGGGCAGACCACGCTAATTTGTCTAGGTTACACCCATTTTAAAGTCAATTATTGTTATTTACCTCAAAACAAGTTTAAATCTAGCCTTACATCCTATCTCTCTGAGCACAGCCCTGTGCGGTGCAGGCCGACTTTGGGTATCTCCGCGGGCGGTCGTTGTTCCCTCTTCTGATGTCATTCTGAAGTCATCAGTGGCATCCTGCTTTCTGCTGCGCACGCATCTCTCGCTATCCCCTCCGTCCCTGCTGACAGTTTCATTGGACTCCCGTCATTAGACGGAGGAGATCTAGTCGGTACAAACCTTGCCTCCCAGCCAATCCTGCATCAGACTCCGTCCTTGCTATTCTCATTGGTCCCTCTGCATAATTTAAGCCTGTTCCAATCACTCAATCCTTGCCTGTTATAGTTTTGGTTGCCAAACTAGTGGTCCCTGCTATTGTGCTAGTAGCTAGTCTTGTTCGTTGTTTCTTTCTTATTGTCATTGTTATTCTTCTGCTTTGTTCTCTTCTTTTCTTCCAGCTTGTATATTATTGTTGTCTCAGTTTTGCTGAGTATACCCCGCCTCAGCATCTATACACTTGCGCTCTAAGACCTGGAGAGTAACTATGTACAGCGAGGCAAGAAAGTCTCCTGGCGATCAGGGGCTATCTATAGGTGAAGATTTCAGCTGTAGATTGGGGTATAGGCGTGAAGGTATACTAGGGAACTCCGGGCATCACAAGCACAGCATAGGACTGTACACACTGCACCAGTTATTGCTATGGCACACCCTTTCCTATGTATTTGTTTGTTACCCACCCAAATTGATTGTAAGCTCAACCGGACAGGGACCTCTTTCCTCATGTTATATGTTTCAAGAACATATTTCATGATGCTCAACTTTTTATTTACTGTCCCCCTTGAACGACTTTTGTATTCTATATTGTACAGCGCTGCGTCCCCTAGTGGCACTATATAAATAAAGTATACATACATACATACGTACAATATTTCTAATTTACATTGTTATCTGCAATGGTTTCCAAGTACAATATATTCCTAATTTACATTGTTACCTGCAATATTTTCCAAGTATATTATGTTGGTTAAAGGATTAGTTCACTCAGAAAGTGAACTATTTTGTTTTGCATTAATTAAAGAACAGTAAAGAGCTATGTGTCACCTCCCGTTCTTCAATTAATGTAACAGGAGCCAGGAATGATGAAGATGAAAGTGGATCGCAAGTGCATTGGCTCATGTTGAAGAATGGGAGGTAAGAAACACTCCCTTAACTTTAATATTCCAGTAACAGACTAATAAACTGGAGGGTACAATAACTGGCTAATAAACTGGGGGGTGATAACACTGACTAATATACTGGAGGGCTGACTACATGGGGTAATTATTTGGAGGGCTGAGGACTGCTGGAGGAGATCTCATTGGTGAGTTAGTCAGGACTGCTCTACCAGCTGTATATTAACCTTAAAGTAAACGTAAGACTGTGAACACAGAAGTGTTCTGGAGGACATTGTAAGTCAATAATTATTTTGGTTAATTGCAGTGCTTTTAAATGTAGGGTGGGTTGTTGTTGTGCAACATATTCACTATTAAGGGGGATGTCCAAATTTTAGGAGAAATTATATTTCGGCATTTACCCTAAAAAATAAGTTTAATGTGAGATTTACCCCGTGTTTAAAGGGGAAGTGATATGATACTTTTAAAGCATACCACACCAAATCCCCTGTAACCCGTATCACACCAACTTCCCTGTAAACCGTATCACACCAAATCCTTTAATTGCGTACCACCTATGCTTTTTCCAGGCCCTTAACATAAGTGTACCAAGTCTTATGAAATTGTCCAAGCCGCTTGGAAGTTTTTCTGGAACGTAAAAACAAACTACATGCATACGTACATACATTGACTATATATATAAAGATTATTATTATTATTATGTATTTATATAGTGCCATCATCTTCCGTGGTGCTTAATATGTTTTATGGTTGTTTATTTTTGCAGCTTATATACTTATATATATACTTAGATACTCTGTTTAACAAAAAATTAAATTTTTGAATGCTATTTATATAACAGCATTAGACCAAGGTGTGTTTCAAATTAAAGATGTCCACCCTCAGATAACTTTTTGTATATGTGGTTAGTACTCCCTATCCCACCCCCAAACGCTATGTTTATTTGTAAAAAAAAAAATCCTAACATTATTACTTCCTTCATTCCCCCGGCGCTGTAATCTCGGCCCTCTGCTTGCTGGAACTGCAAGCAGGGGGCCAGACCTCCAGAGCATCCGTGATTGGCTGAGAGGCAGCCAATCACTGACACGGCTGCAGGATTACAGAATGCCGGGGGAATGAAGGAAAGTAAGTAATGTTTGGATCAATTCTTTTTTACAAATAAAACATAGTGGTTGGGGTGGGATAGGGACCATACATTACAGAAAAGGGGTTTTGAGTTAGGGAAGGGAGACAAAAATACACAAAAAAAGGAAGGGAGAGGGAGGGAGGGGCTCACTGCACATGACAAAATTCTCCCCAGAGGAGAGGTAAGAGGCAAGAAACCTTAGGGACACAGCCAGTCTCCTGCTCTTCACTTTTGTTACTTTGCAGAGACATGTGCAGGGCAACCATTGGAGCAGGGATGTAAGGTAAGAATTTTTCAAGACTACACAATGGGACCAGTAGTGGGTTTAAGTATAGGTTTGGGGGTGGACATGCCCTTAATGGCCTGGTAAACATGACAATAAATGCTGGTCATACATATCTAGATATTAGGTTAATCAGCATAGAAATTGATACCTTCCCAATGTTCCTGCTTTTGCAAATTAAAAGTTGGTTGAAAAATGATTGACCCAGGGGGTTGTGAATGTTGCAAATGTATGGCCAGCATAACACGTATAAACAATTGATCACATGATATTCAGTATTGATTATCACTTTTATTGGGGATGCAGCACAAACTACCTATTGGTCTTTCCATAGAAACGTAGGTCTGAAACATGTTAATAAATAAAAAGTGATAATCAATATGAGATCTCGTGGTGATTAATTGTTTATATCTGAGAAATACAGTGATACAAGATTTGGTGGACCTTTCTCACCTGATTGAGCCCTCTTAAGATTGGATTGAAGACCTGCTGCCTTGGGTTCCTTTTTAATATGTTGAACAACATAACATTTCAATGCCCCCTGCAATTTGTATGTACCAATACATCAGTAGTTAAGATCAATGGCAATTCAAGGTGTGAACAGCACCCTGGCCTGAATGAAATACACTCCAGAGCCTCTCGCTAGTGCTGCCTATTTGCCTATGCTAATAGGCATGCAAAAGAACGTCAACTTCATCTGTTTATAGAAATCAGTGTATGAAATGGTTAATTTTACGATACACAGTTATACTATATACTGATAAGAATATCATTGCTTTTAGGTGGTGGAAGCCAATGTCTTTTCATCACGAGTCTCTTAGTAGAGCATTTAAGGGACAGGATGCTGTCATGTCTTGCCTTGGGTTCCTTAAAGCTGTTCTCATCTATCTCTGGATACACTGCTTCAATGACAGCTATGTGACAGCCATGCGTCAGTCTGGAGTCAACAGAATTGTGACAATGACTTCTTGGTTACACTGGTCGTAAGTATTTAGGTATTATAATCAATATGGTCAAAGATTTTGATCAGAGTATAGCAATAGGAAAAGTATTTGAAAGCAAATCCAGTTTACAAGCAAGAAAACATGGAAAGCTATACATAAAAAACTGGTCAATTAGGGTAAAACTAGCATTGACGATGGTAATGTACAGTACAAAATATCCCACAGAAAATGGGATTAGCACTCTATAAGATGTAAATGCAAACCACAAGATTAAGGCTAAGGTGCAACGCACTAAATCGGCAATCATGTGATTATCGCATGCCATTGGTGGGCAATTCTTGTGCGTTTTCATTTGCGCGTGCGTTTGTGGCATGCAATTTTGCCATTTTCCGTTATGGAAGCGCATGCGTACGCACCAAAAATGGTGAACACATGCGTTACCAAAACCGAAAACGTGTGCAATTGCATGCGCAACAGAAATCGCGGGGAATTTTTGCGTATCGTGGATTTCCATTAACAGGACCCAGCAGTGTGGCCCAGCCCAATACACACAGCTTTTAAAGAGTAAAAAATTTGAAACAATTTAAAGGTGAAATAAGGTTAAAGTTTTCTGGAAAATGATTCTTCAAGCTGGCTTACTGCTTTATATATTTTGTCATATTTTTGCAGCAATGGCTGTGTACAATCCATGCAATTTTTCAGCAGCGTGATCAGTGTCTGACCATTCATTCGTTGGCCTTTGGATGCGTCTAAAACCAAAGGCAATTGTGCAGTCCTCAAGGATTGCCACGGGGAACTGTTATCTGTGTGGTTCACACGTCAGTTATTTCTAGGACAGCCCTGTAGCTCCTGAACTAGAGAGGTGAAATTTGACTAATTTTAATCAGCTTTTTTTTCTCTAAATTTGATTTATTTAACATTTTTTTATATTAATCTTAGCTGGCTCTGGAAACAATTTCATTTTTTGTTCGCAATCTACTCATCCTCTTATCAGAAGTGTTCTTACAAACATGTATGAGATGGAGCAGTACTTAGAAAAAGGAATGTTTGATCTCAACTGGACTGTTGTATAAGGCCACCAGGACTTCAAAACAATCCGCCACAGGTAAGACTAAATATACTTGTCAAGAATTGTTATGTATATTAGAATGAAACCTACAACATTAAAATTGACTGAATAAAGGATACCAATAAAGGATTTTGTAGCAGTAAGCAGTTGTTTTCTGAGTTACTTCTGGCATCGGCTAGTGCGGATACTTATTTCACTACCTTGATGTCTCGCTTGCAAAGGGCTTGGGGCTGCCGGCACCCGGGCCACCGAACAGAGGGGGTAAGCTATGTAATTTACTTACCCACGATCGTGTACAGAGGTATGAGGTGAAGGGTCCAGGGGCAATTTGCTACTGGACAAACCTAGCTATATAAAAGTAAGAACATATATTTGTGCGTTTACTACGTGTAAGGCTGAGCCCTTTATATCTATTTAATTACTTTAAATTCGAATATACTTTAGCAAAATTTCATTTTGTCCAAGTTAGAGCCCCCAGTGTTTTTCCAAGGAGATGAAAAAGCTAATTTCACCTATCTCCAACCTATGCCTCCCTTTGATCGGTTTAGCAGCAGGGGAGGCTAAGCATTATCGTGCATTTAACATGTGACCAATGGAAACTTATCGCTCTGTGTATGGTGCCCACGACAAAATCAACGATTTGTTATTAGGATGGGCAGATATTTGGTGCTAATCAATATTATTGCCTGTGATCAGCCGCTAATATTGATAGTCTTGTGGATACCTTATTGGTACACTGGTCACTATATTATGTTATTAAATACTGTAGAGACAATTGATTAATTGTATTGTATTAGAACCACAATGCTAAATACCTCTTTATTGCAGCATCTAGTGACACAATCACACCTAGTGTTGCCATTGTTTAGGGGCTGCTACGCTACCAGTTAAATATAGTCAATGCCAGTGAAGGTTCTCATTCATCCAGGTCATGGTAATTTGTTGTATTCAATTAGATCAAATGGACCTGAAGTTTGTCCTTGAAGAAGTTTTGCTTGTCATGACTGTCTTTCTCAATCAGAACTTCAGAGAACTAAACTTCAAGTCCAGTTTATCTAATTGAATACAACATATATAGTCAATGCCGTTTTTAGAAAATGTTTAAATAAATATAAACTTTTGGTTGCTGATGATGACCAAAACGTTAGTCTCTAAATGTACGAATTATAGTTAATTGTAGGATGCCATTTTATAAAATTCTAAAAAAATGTCATCCCAATATGCAAGTTGGGACTAGTACTGTGCCAGTGGGGATGAGTGATGCCACCTTTATTTGTTCATTCCAGGGAACAAATCTGGTGGCCATTAAGCATTGAAAAGAATGAAGGCAGATTGGTAGTGTTCAGAGGGCACATTATAGGTAACTCCTCTCTATGATCAGTTTTGGCAGAAAGAAACTGTGAGTGGATTGTGCTTTTAATTCCTTAATGAACGAACATATGTCAATTTTGTATTTCAATATATGGGTCCAACTCTCCCATATTCTCATTCACGAAATCCTTCAGGCAAAAAGCTATTTATTTGCTTTATTCTATGATTGCTATTTAAATACAAACATTTGTAATTTTATTCACAGACAATGAAGTAATGACTTCTGAAGGTTTATAGTTCCAGGGGAAAATGGTTTCCCAATGACCAACACAGTTAGCTCAGGAGACGTTGCACGATTTTATGCTCTCTGTGCTTTGTAATGAGAGCTGGCGGAAGGAAAATAGTGGCTATGTGTTGTAAATTGTAGAAAACATAAAACGTAATGCTACTGGATTAGGATGATTACAACAGTAATGTACAAATGAATATAATTAATATTGTTACAAAAAAAAAAAAGAAACATCAAGCTTCCCTCTTGCAAAAAACGTGTGCTACTTTTTTTTATTAGGATTACTAATCACCTGGAGTGAAAGAGAAAATGGGGGAAATTTGAGAAAAGAAGACTGCTGCAAAACTGATTATGTCAAAACGGAGATATATTACACTGCTATAACAAAAGCAAGACAAAAAAAACCCTCTATAAACCATATTAAAGGTAAAATGCAGTGTTTGCAATCTTTGACCTTGCAGAACTATGCAGGCACCCCACCTCTCTGAAGTTCAGGGAGTCTCCCTGATTTTAATGGCAGTCCCTGACTCCCTGAAATATGTTGTTTTGAATGAGGGATACAATGATGTCACAATGATATCAGAGTCCTATAGCAGATAACAATTAACAAAAACACTTAATAGTGACATGACTTGTTGTATGCATGTGTGTCTGAGTGTTTATGAGTGTGTGTCTGTTGAGATGCATGTGTTTTGTTATCTTGGGGTGGGGCTTTAGGTGGTCGGTATCTCCCTAAAATGTGTGGGTACCCTCCCTGAAATTAGTTTTGGCAGGGTGGATGTTGACTATGTGTGGATGTATGTATATGTTTATTTATATAGCGGATGCAGTGCTGTACAATATAGAATACAAAAAGTCATACAAGGGGGACAGTAAATAAATACAGAAATATATAAATAATAGGAGCATCACTAAAAATACAAGTGCTTAAAATTGTAATATGAGGAAAGAGGTCTCTGCCCCTAGAGCTTACAATCTACGTAGGTGGGTAACATACAGATACATAGAAAAGGGTGGAAATGCTAACTATTGAAACAATGTTTATGTGTTCAGTGCGTACTGGATAAAAAAGAAAGCTCCCTCTATGAAGGAATATTCCCTTTAATAAAAAGTAACATTAGATTAAAGGATACACACCAAAATATGCCCAGTTTTTACATTAACAATTATTATAAAAACCCAAATAAACAATATCCACGGTGGCCAGCCACTTTAAAAACACTACTAGCCCTTCTACAATAAAAACTATATATATTTAAAAAAAATACTCAAATAACATGGTAATTTGTATATATACACTGATTATAGCAGCAGTATGTAACAATCAGGTATCCACATCTGTCCTATTATTCCCCTTGTTACAGAAAAAATAGGATTAAAAAGGAGAGAAAACACTTGCTTGTCACCAGCATACTGAGACACAATTCGGCAGTGGGCTTACAACGGGAGGGGGGGCAATAAGTAACCCAATGTTTGGTGATCACACTGTATTTTCTTCTCGCTTTTTTTAAGGGTATCATCCATTAAAAATACACATTTGGGCATTTAGTTTTATTGAAGAACAGGAGGAAAGGAGCTGTGTCTTAACTCCTGTTCTTCAATAAAATGATCAGGAGCCAGAAGACAATGTAAGATACTTACGCGATTGCTTGCTCTCCGCCACCTTGTCTGACAGGTCCCGAAGGACTCTGTCTTCTATGTGCATGGGCCAGTGCGATGCGCATAGAAGACAGAGTCTGTCGCTCCCATTCTTCAATAAAAATAAATGCCCAATCTTATTTTTGATGGTGAGATAACCTTTACGGTCCTCATTTATTGTTACTATAACATCCTTTTTATCTTCTATCTTTTTCCTGTGGCCCTCCTTAATAACTCTGTCTTGCTAACAAAACACCTTTATTCATGACCCCCTTCTGCCTCAGCCCCAGCCACTTTCTTTACAGTGTTTAAAACCTGCCTCTCATCTTTCTTTCCCCAACTGTCCAGCTATAATTTTAGGTGACCTCAATTGTCATATTGACAAAATGAAGCAATCCCAACCCTTTCGCTTTCTTCAACTAACTTCCTCCTTTTTACCTCCAGCAGTGGACCAACACTAGCACCCATAAGTATGGACACTTCCTGGACTGGTCTTTACTAAAAATCTTTCTGTCTAACAGTTTGCCAGCACCTCTTTCCCTTTCTCGGGACACAATCTAAATACTTTTTTCTACCACCCAACTATCCCCTCTCCTTGATACTCCATATAGTGTCCTTGTTGTAGCACCTGAGCAATAGACCTCTGGCTCATCTCTTTTCTTCAGTTCTAGGCTCATGCGCTCATGTCTGAATCTAACCCTGATCCCTAATACATTTGTGTCTTACCTTATCCACTACTATGACTCCTTTGCCCCCCTAACAAACTCACAATCGTCGCCCACTAACCCCATCTTTGGCTCAATTCAGAAACTAAATTCCTACACTACTGTATTTGTGCAGCTAAGCAGCTATGGAAAAAGTTACACCAGTCAAGTTGTTGTGTCTTAATTCAGGTCTTTTAGCAGATAAGCATTGCTAATTAGTACACTAATAAACAATAACAAAAATAAGTGACGTTGTCTGTTTTTGCTATTTACACTCTTTGCAGGCCTTGTCTACTGACATTTCATTCCATTAACAACTCCTCAAGATTTTGCTGACTAATTTAGAACTAATGTAGATGATATCCACACTCCTAATCCTTTCACCCAAGACAACTACACACTTTCTTTGTGCTGCCCCACCTCCTGCGAGTTCTGCAAACTTTCACCCCTGTCACCCATTCTGAAGTCTTTGACCTTCGTTCTCCTGACACTTAACCATGTGTACCCTTGATCCCATGCCCCCTTCCTACTCAGACACTGCGCTTAAAAACCTTTTCCCTGCTCTTGCTCACATTTTAATTCCTTTTCTGACTTCTGGGATTTTTTCTGCTGCCTTTTAACATGCATGTGTTAAACCTCTCCTTAAAAAAACCTCTCTGGACCCTACCTGTCGCTCAAACATACCGCCACTGTCTCCTTTTTACTGTTTGTGTCAAAACTCTAGAGTCATTCACGTGTAACGGCCCTGTAACGGCCCCCTTAAATGACCTACCAAAACTGTTTTCAGTCTTCTCGGCTGCCTTTGAACTGTGGAAAATCTCTACAATGTATTCTAAATTTCTGGGCTTCCGAACATCATCTACGGCATGGTTGTTTTCTTATCTTTCTAACAGATCTTTTTTTGTCTCTTGCTAATAAGACTTATAAGACCTAGTCCAACACTTCTCCACTCTATTGACAATATGGCCATTAACCCAGTTGAATGCACACTGCCGTTGGAGTAATCTTGACTCCTCTCTTTCCTTCCATCATCACATTAACAATGTCACTAGGATGTGTATTTTTTTCCTTTGCAAGAGGATCTCTTTCCTGATAATAGGTCAAGGCACGCCACTTATACACACATATATGTGTGGTGTGTATTCTTAACCTTTAAAACTTTATTAATGTAAATTAATTTATCTGTATAATGGATTGCACTTAATCCTTTGTTTGTATACTCGTATTTTATAATGTACAGCAAGGAGCTGTGTACCCAAGCGGTGCTATATAAAACAATTATACATACAACATATTGAGAGTCTTTTGGTAGGAGGGGAAGTGTATTTTTAAGTTTTTAATGTCTGGCAGCGTGATATAGTTTTTAGTGTAGTTTATAACAATTGTAATTCTGCCAAAGTGGTGCATTACCTAGCATTCTCTGAAATAAATATGGTGTGTATCCTTTAATCTAACAGTACTATATTTAAAGGGAATATTTACTTCCCTAGGGGGGAGCTTCAGGGGCAAGCACCAGTATTTTCCTCAATGGATTACACCGAACAAGCCCAAGGGGGGTTCTGAACGACTACGAATATATTCTTTCAAATAGATTTTAAATATTACATTATTCGCTACATGCCATGATTATTATCGCAGTAGTAGCAATTATAGATCGCTTAATTTGTTATAAAGTAGATTCATTAGGCTAGGTACACACAATCAGGATTTTAGGCAACCGCACG
>JAACNH010004526.1:0-23736 GCA_019447015.1 Hymenochirus boettgeri | reverse complement strand
AGGATCCCTGTACCAACAGAACTAAAGTACATGTATTAATACCAGTAATTCTCAACATTATATAGTATTCCTGTACAACCAGAACTACAGTACATGTATTAATACCAGTAATTCTCAACATTATAGTATATCTTTACCAACCGAACTACAGTATAGTATTAATATCAGTAATTCTCAATATTATATAGTATCCCTGTAACAACCAGAACTAAAGTACATGTATTAATACCAGTAATTCTCAACATATATAGGATTCCTGTACCAACCAGAACTACAGTACATGTATTATACCAGTAATTCTCAACATTATATAGTATCTCTTTACCAACCAGAACTACAGTATATGTATTAATACCAGTAATTCTCAACATTATATAGTATCCCTGGATCAACCAGAACTACAGTATATGTATTAATAGCAGTAATTTCAATATTATATAGTATCCCTGTACCAACCAGAACTACAGTATATATTAATACCAGTAATTCTTAATATTATATAGTATCCCTAGATCAACCAGAACTACAGTATATGATTAATACCAGTAATTTTCATACTATATAGTATCCCTGTACCAACCAGAACTACAGTACCGTATACACTCGAGTATAAACCGTCCCGAGTATAAAACAAGGTACCTAGATTTAGGTAAAAAAGAGGAAAACCACATTGACTCGTATAAACCGAGGGGGTAGTATTGCCACTTAATATGTTTGAAAACTACAACTCCCAGCAATAAAGCATGCTGGGAGTTGTAGTTTCCAAACATCTTAGGTGGCAAATACTTGCAAATAGGGGTAAATCCTCTTTATTTGTTCATACAGTATGCACAAATAAAGAAGGTTTTACCCTTATTTGTAAATATTGCCCTCCTGGCGTCCATAGTATTCTCCTACCTTGTCCGGCGGCCGCTCGCTCTGCTCCACTCCTCAGTGCGCATCGGATGATGTCACTACTCGGCGCCGCTAAGTGAGAGGGCCGGGTAGTGACATCATTCGGATGCGCACTGAGGATGCGGATCACGTGGCCGCCAGACAAGGGAAGAGACAGGTTGACTCGAGTATAAACCGAGGTAAGATTTTCAGGCTTTTTTTAAAGCCTGAAAACCTCGGTTTATACTCGAGTATATACGGTATATGTATTAATACCAGTAATTCTCAATATTATATAGTATCCCTGGATCACCAGAACTACAGAATATGTATTAATACCAGTAATTCTCAATATTTTTTAGTTTTAGAAACTTATCCAGGCCATTTTTAAAGCTATTCAATGATCTTGCCACTACCACATCTGCTGGAAGACAGTTCCACAGTTTCACCGTTCTCACTGTATAGAAACCTTTCCTAACCTGAAGATGAAACTTCTTTTTCCAACACTATAGGATGTCCATTGTCCTCTGATATGACCTATTAGTGAACAATGCACCAGAGTGTTTATTGTATGGCCCATTAATATAGTATAAGGTTATCATATTGCCCTTCTCTGAACTCCTTCATTTCCAAGATGTCCCTTTTGTATACGGGATTCCAATGAGGCCTTACCAGTGCCTTGAAAGATGAAAAATATTTTTCTCTCTTGACTCTATTCCCCTCTTTATACAAGACAATATCTTGCTAGCTCTAGCCGTTGCTACCGGCATTTTTGCTATAGCTAAGTCTGTTATCTACCAGAACCCCCAAATCTTTTTCCATTACAGATGCACTTAACACAGAGTTAATTATGGTGTAGGTGGCACAGGGATTATTAAACCCCAATGCATCACCTTACATTATCAACATTGAATCCCATCTGCCATTCTGCTGCCCATTTTGAAATCTATCAGGTCTGCTTGCAGCACTTGCACATCATTTGAAGTTTCAAGCTCTGCATAGTTTGTGTAGGATCCCTGTACCAACAGAAACTAAAGTACATGTATTAATACCAGTAATTCTCAACATTATATAGTATTCCTGTACAACCAGAACTACAGTACATGTATTAATACCAGTAATTCTCAACATTATAGTATATCTTTACCAACCAGAACTACAGTATAGTATTAATATCAGTAATTCTCAATATTATATAGTATCCCTGTACAACCAGAACTAAAGTACATGTATTAATACCAGTAATTCTCAACATATATAGGATTCCTGTACCAACCAGAACTACAGTACATGTATTAATACCAGTAATTCTCAACATTATATAGTATCTCTTTACCAACCAGAACTACAGTATATGTATTAATACCAGTAATTCTCAACATTATATAGTATCCCTGGATCAACCAGAACTACAGTATATGTATTAATAGCAGTAATTCTCAATATTATATAGTATCCCTGTACCAACCAGAACTACAGTATATATTAATACCAGTAATTCTTAATATTATATAGTATCCCTAGATCAACCAGAACTACAGTATATGATTAATACCAGTAATTTTCATACTATATAGTATCCCTGTACCAACCAGAACTACAGTACCGTATACACTCGAGTATAAACCGTCCCGAGTATAAAACAAGGTACCTAGATTTAGGTAAAAAAGAGGAAAACCACATTGACTCGTATAAAACCGAGGGGGTAGTATTGCCACTTAATATGTTTGAAAACTACAACTCCCAGCAATAAAGCATGCTGGGAGTTGTAGTTTCCAAACATCTTAGGTGGCAAATACTTGCAAATAGGGGTAAATCCTCTTTATTTGTTCATACAGTATGCACAAATAAAGAAGGTTTTACCCTTATTTGTAAATATTGCCCTCCTGGCGTCCATAGTATTCTCCTACCTTGTCCGGCGGCCGCTCGCTCTGCTCCACATCCTCAGTGCGCATCGGATGATGTCACTACTCGGCGCCGCTAAGTGAGAGGGCCGGGTAGTGACATCATTCGGATGCGCACTGAGGATGCGGATCACGTGGCCGCCAGACAAGGAAGAGACAGGTTGACTCGAGTATAAACCGAGGTAAGATTTTCAGGCTTTTTTTAAAGCCTGAAAACCTCGGTTTATACTCGAGTATATACGGTATATGTATTAATACCAGTAATTCTCAATATTATATAGTATCCCTGGATCACCAGAACTACAGAATATGTATTAATACCAGTAATTCTCAATATTTTTTAGTTTTAGAAACTTATCCAGGCCATTTTTAAAGCTATTCAATGATCTTGCCACTACCACATCTGCTGGAAGACAGTTCCACAGTTTCACCGTTCTCACTGTATAGAAACCTTTCCTAACCTGAAGATGAAACTTCTTTTTCCAACACTTAGGATGTCCATTGTCCTCTGATATGACCTATTAGTGAACAATGCACCAGAGTGTTTATTGTATGGCCCATTAATATAGTATAAGGTTATCATATTGCCCTTCTCTGAACTCCTTCCATTTCCAAGATGTCCCTTTTGTATACGGGATTCCAATGAGGCCTTACCAGTGCCTTGAAAGATGAAAAATATTTTTCTCTCTTGATCTATTCCCCTCTTTATACAAGACAATACTTGCTAGCTCTAGCCGTTGCTACCTGGCATTTTTGCTATAGCTAAGTCTGTTATCTACCAGAACCCCCAAATCTTTTTCCATTACAGATGCACTTAACACAGAGTTATTATGGTGTAGGTGGCACAGGGATTATAAACCCCAATGCATCACCTTACATTATCAACATTGAATCCCATCTGCCATTCTGCTGCCCATTTTGAAATCTATCAGGTCTGCTTGCAGCACTTGCACATCATTTGAAGTTTCAAGCTCTGCATAGTTTGTGTTATATAGTATCTCTTTACCAACCAGAACTACAGTATATGTATTAATATCAGTAATTCTCAATATTATATAGTACCCTGTACCAACCAGAACTAAAGTACATGTATTAATACCCTAATTCTAACATTATATAGTATTCCTGTACCAACCAGAACTACAGTACATGTATTAATACCAGTAATTCTCAACATTATATAGTATCTCTTTACCAACCAGAACTACAGTATTGGATTATACCAGTAATTCTCAACATTATATAGTATCCCTGGATCAACCAGAACTACAGTATATGTATTAATAGCAGTAATTCTCAAATATTAGTAACTGTACCAACCAGAACTAAAGTATATGTATTAATACCAGTAATTCTTAATATTATAGTATCCCTAGAAACCAGAACTACAGTATATGTATTATACCAGTAATTTTCAATACTATATAGTATCCCTGTACCAACCAGAACTACAGTACCGTATACACTCGAGGTATAAACCGTCCCGAGTATAACCAAGGTACCTAGATTAGGTAAAAAAGAGGAAAACCACATTGACTCGAGTAAAACCGAGGGTGGGGGTAGTATTTGCCACTAAATAGTTTGAAAACTACAACTCCAGCAATAAAGCATGCTGGGAGTTGTAGTTTCCAAACATCTTAGGTGGCAAATACTTGCAATAGGGGTAAATCCTCCTTTATTTGTTCATACAGTATGCACAAATAAAGAAGGTTTACCCTATTTGTAATATTGCCCTCCCTGGCGTCCATAGTATTCTCCTACCTTGTCCGGCGGCCGCTCGCTCTTCGCTCCAATCTCAGTGCATCCGGATGATGTCACTACTCGGCGCCGCTAAGTGAGAGGCGCCGGGTAGTGACATCATTCGGATGCGCACTGAGGATGCGGATCACGTGGCCGCCAGACAAGGTAAGAGACAGGTTGACTCGAGTATAAACCGAGGTAAGATTTTCAGGCTTTTTTTAAAGCCTGAAAACCTCGGTTATACTCGAGTATATACGGTATATGTATTAATACCAGTAATTCTCAATTATATGTATCCCTGGATCAACCAGAACTACAGGATAGTATTAATACCAGTAATTCTCAATATTTTTTAGTTTTGAAACTTATCCAGGCCATTTTTAAAGCTATCAATGATCTTGCCACTACCACATGCTGGAAGACAGTTCCACAGTTCACCGTTCTCTCATGTATAGAAACCTTTCCTAACCTGAAGATGAAACTTCTTTTCTTCCAACCTTAAAGGATGTCCATATGTCCTTCTGATATGACCTATTAGTGAACAATCACCAGAGTGTTTATTGTATGGCCATTAATATATTTGTATAGGTTATCATATTGCCTTCTCTGAACTCCTTCATTTCCAAGATGTCCCTTTTGTATACGGGATTCCAATGAGGCCTTACCAGTGCCTTGTAAAGATTGAAAAATAATATTTTCTCTCTTGATATTCCCCTCTTTATACAGAAAATATCTTGCTAGCTCTAGCCGTTGCTACTGGCATTGTTTGCTATAGCTAAGTCTGTATCTACCAGAACCCCCAAATCTTTTTCCATTACAGATGCACTTAACACAGAGTTATTTATGGTGTAGGTGGCACAGGATTATTAAACCCAAATGCATCACCTTACATTATCAACTGAATCCCATCTGCCATTCTGCTGCCCATTTTGATAATCTATCTAGGTCTGCTTGCGCACTTGCACATCATTTGAAGTTTTCAAAGCTTGCATAGTTGTGTCATCAGCAAACACTGAGACCTTGCTTCAATGCCCCCTTCTAAGTAATTTATAAACAGATAAACAGAAGCGGCCCCAGTACAGAACCCTGAGGCACTCGCTTAACTGTAGCCCACATAGATTATCCAATACCATTCTTTATCCATGAACAAATGTTTTCTTCAAGGCCAACAGTCCTCAGTTCATACATTAGTCGCCTATGTGGCACAGTATCAAAAGCTTTCGCAAAATCCAAATATACCACATCACTGCTGTGCCTGAATCTAACTTCTTACTCACTTCTTCAAAAAACCAATTAAATTTGTCTGGCATGGTCATTTTTCATAAATCGATGTCTTTATGATTGTGGGGGAAACCGGAGTGCCCGGAGGAAAGAGAAACCAACGCAAGCACAGGGGGAACATACAATTCCTTAAAGGATAAGTATGGTAAAACAAAGTTAAGTTTATTGGAAGAGCCAGCTTTAAAAAAAACATGCACAGCGCGCTGAGAATGTCACATGCGCACACGTTCGTACAAGCACTGATGTCACATGCGCACAGCGTTGCATGTGCATGGACCCAACAGAGAGTGCATTTGTGGCCGAAGAAGGAGATCCAGGAAAACTGGAGGGGTGGAGCTAAACACTCTACAATACAGATACAAGATGTCAGCAACTTTACAACAGGAAAAGTAGACTCAGAAGGGGCATAGAAAAAAAAAGGGCAAAAGTTTTTTTTTTTTAAAGCTACTGTTCAATTAAATGTAACATTGTGTTACAACATACTTATCCTTTATGCTTGGGAGGTTCTCGTTCATCCAGGTCATGGTATACCTATTCAATTAGATCAACTGGACTTAAAGTTTAGTCCTTGAAGACGTTCCGCTAGTCATCCGACTGGCTTCTCAATTCAGAATGACTTGTACAAGAAATTGTTGGCAATTAAGTTCCTATCACCTGGCTGTGATATGCTAATTGGGACTTTCCAGGGTACATAATTGCCACAGATTCTTGTACAAGTCATTCTGAATTGAAAAGCCAGTCGATGACTAGCGAAAAGTCTTCAAGAACTAAACTTCAAGTCCAGTTGATCTAACTGAATACAACAGATATACAAATTCCTTGCAGATGTTCCAAGGGTGGAATGAAATTAGGACTTCAGAGTGCAAGGCATCAGTGTTAACCACTTAGTCACCATCACTAGACGATACTAACTAGTCACAATGCACAACGTCCAGTGACGGAATGACACCATTGCCACCAGACTATGCCAATTAACACACCGCGTGACCAGCCTTGGCTGAATGGCATAAACTGCCATGCACCAGGCTATGTATAACTAGATGCAGACAGTTTAATGGATGATTGATAATAAAGATTCTTTAAAGGGCATGTCCACCCCCATAACTAAAATGTGCCCCACTGTGTAGTGTTAAAAAATCTTTACCTTTCTGCTTGCTCTATATGGTTCTCCTGCAGTCCTATTCAGAGTCCAGAAAACTAAAGAGTAGGAGCCTTCCTGTGTGTAATCCATATCTGCCCCTTCCCTGTCCTCCTGGAGAACCTGCGCAGGGGAGCTCTCCCCTCTCCTCTCTCCCCCATCAGGATTTATCATGCAGTCTTAAAGGGGGTTCAGTGCAAATACATATGCTTTTAAGAAAAAAGAGCAGTAATTTTCAATTCTATTTCTAATGAGTTAACCTGCCCATTCAACATTTTGCCTGGGTTGATTCAGTTGCTCAGTAGAGATCTGAGCATGTTTGCCCATCCAACAGCCAATCAGTAGAAATAACTGTTAGGAATTTCCAAGAAAGATGTTCGTCACTAATGTCAACAGCAGGGAACAGCAAAGGGTATGAAATTAAACTGCTTTATCAAAACGGAGCAAATATGTAGAATAGGAAGGATGCATAATACAAACCAATAATTTTTATAAAATTGATATTTTCATTGAACTTCCCTTAATGTTAAAAAACCCCAAACCTTTCCTGTAGTGTAGCCCCCCCCCCCCCGGCTTAAATGCCATGGTTTTATGGTGAAAAAGTGCCCAGAAATAGATTACCCGACCTTGTTCCCTTGGCTCTGTGATTGGCTACCCATAGGTAGGGTGAGGGGTGGGTAAGTTTATTTTTTTGCAATTTTAAGTTATAAACCTGGCAGTTAGAGTTGGAGGGGGGTCCCCTCACTACAGAAAATGTTTAGATTTTTGGGTGGAGATACCCCTTTACACAGTAAGGCTGTATTTATAAAGGATTGTATCCGTAATGACTAATAGTAATCCTTTAAGATGGTCGTATAAATGTATTTTTTACAAAGCATTGTTGCTTTTCGACTGTGGGGAGAAAAGACATTTATGGGCCAAAATCTAAGGATATCAGTCTTTCAATTCAATTCATAGGGAAGGGTTAGAATTCCAATTGTGAGAACTTGTACAATGTCCATTAAAAAAAAAATTCTGTACTGTGCTCTGAGAGATAGGATTTGAGATTAGGCTTAAACCTGCTTATTAAAGAGGGGAATAGAATTCCAGGGGATGTGAGTCACAGGAGAAAAAGTTTAAAGAGCATGTCCAGCCTAAAATAAACTTTGCTTAGAAACCACCAACCCAACCCCAAACCCCCCCCCCATATCGTGACTGGAATGTTGGGGCCCACCAGGACAAGTTTAGGGGCCCCCCTATCATTCGTATCTCTATTATCACTCATTTACCTTTCTATCTTACGCCTACTGACTCCTATTGTTTTTATAATACATTTCTTACTGTCCTGTATTTAAATTTTAGCAGTTTTATCTGTTTTCGTGGGTGAATGAACTGTGGGCCCACCAGGGGATTCCCTTGTACCCTGTAAGCCGTCCGACACTGCACCCCCCAACCTAGGATTGCATTATCCATCAGTTCAAAAGATTCCCTTGAAGTGTCTTACTTAACGGTCCTCCTCTGCTCTGCAGCTTACCGTGCAGAAGCCCTCTGCTCCTGTTTTTGCTTAAACAAACTCGAAACAGGAGCAGCAAACGCAATATTAAATCGCGAGTGCTGGAGGTCGCACTAACCGATAGTGAACCGGTTAGCGTGACTTTAACTCCATATTATTGGGTAAATATGTCTTTTATTTCAGCTTCAAAATGTTATTGATGATTTTGTCCCAAATCCAGTTTCAGGAGAATCTACAGTATGCCTAGTACAGTATCTAGACAACACTAGTCAGAGCTAACTGCTGGAGATTTATTTACAGACTATAAGATTTATGTATTGCCAACGTACTATCTGTGTGGAAAATACCTGTTATCAGTTCTTCCGCAAGTAAGAACCATCAAAATGACAGGCTCGGCAGGAGAAAACTTCATCATTCGTACACTCAGCAGAAATTTGCTGGGGCACAATAGGGACCTTTAATGATTTAAAAGCTCTAGTTGTCTCTTTGTATAGAAATCTGGAGTTATAAATAGCCACATCTAGGTTGGATGGCTATTGCTATTATATTTGACATGGCTAACTTTAAGAATAATGTCCTACTAATCAACTCAAAAGGAAAGGTTAGAAATAAAACAACCACATACAACAGAATGGGCAGGTTAATAAAACACCCACCTAAAGCTGGGTACACACAGTAATGTAAAGCCCGATAGTTGTTGGATCCGACGGTATCGGGGGGCTTTATCGTTATGTGTGTACCTTCGTTTTCCAAACGAGGGTGTGGCCGCCGAGTGATCAGTCGGCCAAACGCTCGTTCGGGAAAGAACTGAAAATTTTCATCGGCGCACAGACTCCCAATAGAGGAATCTGGCGGCCGAGGGAAACACACAGTCCCGAGTGTTCTCCCTATGATGTGTATAGTGAGAACGCTCGGGACTGTTACAGATCCTGTCTGTCATCTTTCATGAACTTGTACGTGTGTATCCAGCGTAGGGAATATTTTTTTCTCTATGTATCCCTGTAACTATTGACTAGGTCATAACATAAGATGTTTTTCAAGAGATATTTATTTTTACCTTTAAACATAGACATTGAAATTCCCAAGCAACCATTAAGCATTAGATGTTTTTCTCAGAACACACAGTATTTGGTATCTCGGAAATACCTCTACGTGACAGTTCGTTTAAAAAGAGATCCACAGTACAGTATAAATTCATTCATTCCCCAATATAAACCAACGAGAAGCATCCCTTCTCTTCGTAATAGAATACCTGCCCATGCTGGCACAGTGGGAAATTGAGAACTGTTTAGGTGAGAAAGGTCTCCATAATTAGACAGTTATTTTGAAATTTTCTAGAGTGCTATTCACTAGTGAATCATCTACAAAATGCAAAAAAAATGTTTTCCATAATAAACATGTGTTTCGCATATGGTGAGCCTTGTGGACAGTAATCTGGAACGCAGCAATGCTGACTTCTACATATGTTCATTTTGTAATTGTCTGGGGGGATTCAGAAGTATGGTGGGGTCTGAAATATTCCTAACTTAATAATCATGTCCCTTTAATGAATATTATGATTCCTGGTTTGAGAGTAGCGTTTATTTTTCTGTTGCTCTCGCACGATCGCTCTTGACAACTCCACTTTAAGAGTCAACAGTGAAAGGCATACACTTTAGCGAGGTTTATTCATTAACGTGAGTAAAAACTGCTGTAGTGCAGTAACCCATAGCAACCAGTCAGCAATCAGTTTGAATTAAGACACTGCAAGGCAGGCAATTAAAGCAAATATCTGACTGTTGAGAGATTGCAATATTGTATGTTCCATTCACAGCCCTTTTCACAACAACTCCATTCCTTATGAAATGTCTGGGATTTCACTACTCGTCGCCCAGGATGACTTTCTTTGTTATAAATACTATGGCGATTATTGAATATAAGTGGAAGAATTTCTTCAAAAAAAAAAACACCCCATGGTTTGTGATCTGTATGATGCTGGCCTTGTATTAGGTAATGTACTCCAAGTTCCAACAACCTTTAGGTAATCT
Source organism: Hymenochirus boettgeri (assembly GCA_019447015.1). NCBI lineage: Eukaryota > Metazoa > Chordata > Amphibia > Anura > Pipidae > Hymenochirus > Hymenochirus boettgeri. Next base: position 13,281 of record JAACNH010004526.1, on the reverse strand, counting down.
TTTGCAATAAACTTTTGACTGCTAAATGGAAGACCAAAGTGGGAAACATCCCAGGAATGTTCGAAGATAATACAGTCACTCTAAGTCACAGTCACTCTCTCTTTTTGATTGAACAATCAAACTAAATCTAAGAAAGGTGGGGGGTAAGGATCAAGTCTGACCTTAGAGCTGTGTTTAGGGGGTTTGGTGCCAGGAATCCCCTTTCTGCCAGCTCAGTGCAGTCTGCTGTTCCACTTCTCTGGTTCCCATAGACTGTTATATAGATTGTTACATGAATTGTTACAGACGTTATATAGATTGAAAATGCAGTAGAAGGGGTTACTTCCACGCATGGTATGATAGGAATATCTACTTGAGTAGGGTGCAAGGGTCACGGATTGTTTATAAAATCTTTATATCTGCATGCAATTCTTAACATCCCCTATTCCTGCTCACTAAGCTCCATCACAGTGGAGTAGGTACAGTAATCGTTTGTATATAAACCCAGTCTCAGATTGCGCTTGGGGATATTGGTAGGGGAAGGGTTAAACAAAAAGTAAAAAATGGTAAGATCCAGATCTCTGTTTAAAATGACACTTCCAATATTAAAGGGCATGTCCACCCCAAAACTATAATCCCCCCCACTACTGGCCCCATTGTGTAGTGTAGTTTATCCTTACCTCACATCCCAGCTCCATATGGTTCTTCCAGTTCCCCCCTAAAGTCCAAAAAAAACGCCCACCAGGAGTACTGCAGGGTCCATAAGGACTCTGCCTCCTGTCTCCCCTCCGAGAGAAGTTTGGCACTGCAGCCTTCTCCCCCTCCCTCTCCTCCCCCATAGCGTAAAATCCTTTAGATTAATATTTCCCTGTCCCCTCATCCCCAACCGCTATAGTTTTAAGTTCAGGAAAGTGCCCCAAAACATTACTTACCTTCCCTCTTTCTCCGCTGCACTGAACTCCCGGCAGCCACGTCCGTGATTGGCTGCCGCTCAGCCAACACAGACGCGACGCCGGTTCCGCCCCTCTGCTTGCATTTTCTGCATGGCAATGCGGCAGAGGAAAAGAGGGAAGGTAAGTAATTTGGGGCACTTTCTGAACTTAAAACTATAGCAGTTGGGGATGGGGGGACAGGGAGAATATTATATAAAACATTTTTTAGAAGGGTTTACATGCCCCTTAAAATTCTTAAAAACACACATTATGCCTATCCACCACTAGGGGAAATGCAAACTTTATTCTGAGCTGTTCTGATGCTGGTCTGTATAGCTCCCAATACCTCTGCACACAGGAATAAGACTGCCAACAAACTTTATTATAGCAATTAAAAACAATAAAAAGCACTAAAAAACCTTGCAGGAACAGTCCATTAGCAATTGTTGAAGTTGTACCTCTCTGCTATGGTGCGGCCCCTTTAAATCGTCGTGGTCTTGTGGCAGGTATAATTACTTTGTAATGGCTTGTGAGGTAGTTCCTACGGTTTCGCTGTTGGATATATGGTGATCTTGATTTTAACCTATTTATTTTCTTTTTGTTTTTTACCCTTCTCCTACCCATATCCCAAGAGCAATCAAGGTACTTTAAAGATGTTATATAGATTGTTACACAGTTTTTACATTGTTAATTGAGCTGTGATTTAGAAGCAGAATAATTTTTGTTTCAAAAATGTATCCAAGGCTGTGATTGACAGCAGTATAGAGAACTGTATCAACATTAACCCTGCAGCTGCCTGAGTTGATTGCTGAAACTGGGTTTATATAACAGAACTTACTGTACCTACTACACTGTGATGGAGCTTAGTGAGCAGGAATAGGGGATGTTAAGAAAACTAAGTAAATATTTGTATCGGGTTGCTGTGACGATAATATGGCAAGTAGAGAATATATATAATATATTATATGATCATAAATAGTAGAATATGTGGATGTATTCAAGAATTCCCCTTGAAAATCCTGTGTTTGCCCGTTGTACTGTACCTCCAATTCTTAATTATACGATCAGGAGACAGGAGGAAAGTTAGAGTGCATGCGCATACATTGCAAAGGTCTGTCTGGACCTGTCAGAGGAACAGGATGGAGCACAATTGTAGATACCCATATACTTGAATATATATTTAGGTTTTAAAATTAGCCTAAAAGGCTAACCTTGGCTTATACTTGGGTCAAAGCAGTTTACGTGAGATGAAGAAGGAGTCAGTGGCATAGCTACAGACTTATGGGCTCTGATGCAAAATTTGGTCATGGTCCCAACACTGGCGCTAACACAAATCGGCACTGCAAAACAAATAATTATTGGTAAAATGCTTTGTACATAACCACTGGTAAAATAGTTGGCACAAAGACTGGTTAAATGCTTGGCATGCAGACACTGATAAACTGGGTGGGAAAACTGGTGCTGCAAACAGCCAGGCACTGGTTAAATGCTTGGCACACAGACAATGGTAAAAATGCAATGCTTTGTATACAGACCACTGGTAAAAGTTGGCACACACAGACTGGTAGTTTTGGAATCTTAGCACATAATGGGGCCCCTTCTTGGCCAAGGGCCCTGGTGTGGTCGCATCCCCTGCACCCCTGGTAGCTACGCCCCTGCAAGGAGTCCGCAGAGAGAACCCTGGTAGGAGCAGGAACACAATCACATGGGCACATAGGCGCGCAAACAGCTCAGTAAGCATCTCATGTCTACAATATCTGTAGTAATGGCGGAGCAAATTAGAAGCTCTGACTCTCCTGCGGTAAGAGATACAGTTATTTTAAAAGCTTCTTTGGGGTCTATGGGCTTACAGGTGGGCAGTAATAAGTTGTTTTAGTAATGATAGTATAGTCTTTGAGTTTGATAAAGACATACGTCCATCCAGTCCAACCACTCAGCAATACCAACATTTCCTGCCTAACGTTGATCCAGAGGAAGGCAAAAACCCCCACCGAATTATGAAGGGGGAAAAAATTCCTTCTTGACTCCAAGTGACAATTGGAAATTTCCCAGGATCAACTCACTTATGTATCAATATCAGTAACTTGCAAACTTCCTTGTTTTTAGAAAATCATCCAGCTTTCTTTTAAAAATATCCAATGAACCTGCTAACAATGTCCAATGGAAAAACAGTTCCATAGCTTTATAGTTCACAGTGAAAAACCCTTTCTGAACTTGAAGACTAAACTTTTTCTTCAAGTCTTAAGGATGTGCCACGTCTCCTCTTTCATGCTCTATTGGTGAACAATGCCACAGATAGTGGAATGTATGGTCATTAATGTACACACAGTAATCATAGCAGCACCAAGCACCTTTTCTCTAGTGTACATAATTGTAATTTATCCAGTCTGTCTTCATATTCAAGCTCCCCATACCCCCTTATAATTTAGTGCCCTTCTCTGAACCCTTTCTATTTCCAAGATGTCCTTTTTGTACACAGGATTCCAAATACACTGCATATTTCCAAAGAGGCCTTACCAATGCTTTGTAAAGAGGAAAATAACATTTTCCTCCCTTGAATCCATACCTCTCTTTATGCAGACAATACCATGCTGGCTTGGCTGTTGCTGCCTGGCACTACTTGCTTCCTTTAAGTTTGGTATCACCCAAAACTCCAAGATCCTTTCCAACAGGGATTCACTTAACACAGAGCCATATAGTATAAGTAGCACAAGGGATTTTTAAGACCAAAATGCATCACCCAATGTGACAATCTATTTAGATCCACTGCAACAATTGCCACTACAAATGTAAGAAACTACAACTTCCAGCAATTAAAGCATGCGGAAACATCTGGGGTGCCCCAAAAAATAGGGGTTACTGGATTTGGGGTCTATGGAGGGTTTTGAGTGGTTCCAGGGCATTTTTTACCATTTTCTAATGGTAATACATATGTTGCTTGTTAAACCCTGCCTGCAGTAGTGGTGCAAGTTTACACCGTTTTTCAGGTAAAAATAAGTACCTCGCTTTAATCATAAAGTGAGCCTCCCCACCACCAGGTACATTAAAGGGCATGTCCACCCCCCCAAACTATAATCTTCCCCATACTGGCCCCACTCTGTAGTGAATAAAAATCCATACCTTACATCCCAGCTCCATATGATTTCAGTAACCCCCCCCCCCCCAAAGTCCCAAAAACTGTCCACCAGGAGCCTAGCATAGTACATATAGGACTCTATATAATATGGATATTTCCAATATGGATTTTACATATTATTGTATTTGAAATTGATTTAGCCCCTCCCCCTAGAGATGTAGGGGGGGCAATTGATCACTGGGTCTATAAATGGTGGTTATTGTGTGTAGTTACACCTGAGAAGGAGACATAGCAATCCCAAAATGTTGTTTGTGTGATGCAATAAACAGAATTTTCGAGACAGTGTTGCGTTTCCATCACCTCATTTGCTTGTTCCATTAGGACTCTGCCTTCTGTTCCCCTCCGGGAGAAGTTTGGCATGTGCACTGCAGCCATCTCCCCCTCCCTTTCCTCCTGTTTTGCGATCCTCCCCCTAGTACAAATCCCTTTGCCACATAATAGCTCTCCTTCCCCCAGCCCCATAAAAGATTTATCAGAAACACCCCCACACTCTACTTAATTTCCTCTCTCCTGGTGTTCTGCCTCTCAGCCAATCGGGACACGGCTGCCGGTCCGGCCCCTGCTTGCAGTTTCATGCAAGCAGAGGGCCGGGGATGTGCGGCGGAGGATAGAGGGAAGGTAAGTAAATATTGGGAGATTCTAAAAAATCTTTTATAGTGGTTGGGGCTGGGGGAAGGAGAGCTATTATGTGGCAAAAGTTTGAAAGGGTGGGTGTGACAGAGCACCAGGGGTCTGTAATAACCTGAATTAGTAAATGCAAGTAAGGGAGAGTGTAGTTCCAGTCTTAATAATAATATAACATTGTTTCACAGCACCAACTCTCCCAGAATTATATCGGTTATAATGTATATGTAAAATGTACCAAGCTCTGTTGGGGATATGCAGTTAGTCCTTTGTCACAAGATGGCTCATTGGGTAAAACTCCTGGGATTGTCTGTTGTAAATTAATTATCCCGGTGCCAAAACGTCTGGCCTGTAGGATTGAGCTGTGTATTGTGATTGGTCTGCTGCTCTGTGATTGGTCTGATGATTGGCTGCTGGTGGAGGTTGGTATTTGCACTTCAAGGAATGTGGGAATAAAAAGAGCAGCTTTAGTCAGGGGGGGGGGGGGGGCACATAGACAAAGGAAGAGCTAGAATACATGCTGAGCAGTATCCTGCAGCTGGGAGCGTTAACTATCCTGACCTTTAGCTTGAGAGTTAGGGATACAGGAGGCTAACCTGAGGAGGAAGAAGACTAGGGTGGCACGAAGGGAAATCTAAGCAAGGGAAGAACAGAGCTAGGACACATGCTTAGGCGGTGCCTAGCTGGCCAGAGCTGTACACCACTACCCTGCCCCTTAGCTTGAGAGCAAGGGGCCCAGTAGCCAGGAAGGCCAGAGCAGAACGAGAAACCAGCAGCACCCAGCAGTTTAGAGCCAAGGCAGTGGAGCCCAGAGATCTGGGAACTGCATCCCAATGACAGTGCTTGTTGGTAGGATAAGGTGTGCTGGTACTGGGCATTATAATAAAGCTCCTCCAATTGTAAAATAGCTTGAGGGCTGGTTTGCCTTATTTCCACTACCTCACACAGGGTGTCCTGTGCAAAGATGGACATGCTCTTTAAGAGTACTTAGTGCTGGGTGTCACACTAGTCACAGCCAGTGACCAAAAGTCCGGATACATCAGGTCAGCAAATATTCAAGTAAAACTAACTCCTCCTGTCTCATGATCATGAAGGGACATAAGATAAAAGTAGTCCTTCATTGCATTACCTACTGTGTATATATATAATACAGGGTGAGGACCTAAAATGCTAAGTAATCACTTCTGGATACTTTACAGTAGTCCTGCACTACTTGCTTGAAGATTTCTTTGGTGCTGCTGTCCGATTCCCACTGGCACTGTCAGTGACAGTCAGCGAGACAGCCAATGGGAAGACACGCCTCCTTGCAGAGCGTGGCTTCCCATTAGCTGCCACACATACTGTCAATCACAGCGTCTGTGGGGAGGATGGACAGCAAGAACCAAGAGAATCTAAGAAGTAGTGCAGGACTACTGTAAAGTATCCAGAAGTGAATACTTAGCATTTAGGTCCTTACCCTATATATATAGTATACACAGTAGGATAATGCAATGATGTTTGAAGGGTTTTTTTTGTCTGAACAATTAAAGTTCAGGTCAAAACTCGTGTTCGGGTTTGGTGAATTCTAGGCTGAGCAAACAAATACTGGATTAAAGCATGCAGCGAGATGCATATCAGAGTAAAAGCTACCACATGTATTATTTCTAGATTAAGGTGAGGCAAAGTCATTTTATAGATTAAAAAAAAAATTTCGACCCATATATAACTGTCTTTTCAATTGACTGGCCAGCAGTATTGAGCAGTCTATTTAGCAGATAGGGATCGGAACGGTTGTAAAATTTACAACTATCTTATAGCCAAATTATATTGGGCAGATTTCGAGCTAAAATCGGCAAAAAATTGATGGTGCAAATGGGTGACAATTCAATCAGAACGCCCCCGATCAAGTTCAATCAGGAACACCAATCAGCTGCAAATGCTTCAAGATTTTAAACAGCAAGATTCTGGGCCATAAAGTCAGGAAATTTATTTCAGTTTTAGAGATTTTTTAAAACAATTCTGTAGAGATGAGGTGATGTTTCTGAGGAACAGGTGGTCATCAAAACTGTGATAAGAGTTTGAGTGATGTTCTAGGACATACTGTAACTCTTGCTGTGGTGTTCATGTTTTTCTTGCAGGAAGATGGTTACATAAGAAGTGGTAATCATGTTATTGTGAAGAAAGTAAAATTCGAAAAAGAAAAATCGGTGTGAAGCCTGCTCAAAAATGATTTAAAACATTCCTGAATATGTTAAATACAGCGGTATTGCAAATGTCATGAAATTTATGACCTTAAAGTAATGGTTTGTTTTTTAAACAGGCAGCGTAGCAATGAAAGTAATCGAAAAAAGCAGGGACGCTGCGAGGATTCAGCTAGTTTACGAACCTTTACTTCTAAATAACAATGTTCCAAATCTCTTTGTGGAGTAAACAAGCCATGATTAAAGGTTTAGCCAAATGAGTCCTAATCTGGAAGTAAGATTTGTTGGCCCTTATTCTAAAGGATCTACATTTCTGCTATTACAGTATTATCCAAACATTGTCTTCAGTGTCTAGCACAGTAAAGTCTTTTAAACATAGGGTGAAAATACAAAGGCTAAGATTTAACGGGAGTGTGTATGCAATGCTCCCAAATTGATCCTGCATTTAAATATGAAACAAGGTTTAGGTAGGATTGAATTATTCTTCCCATTTAAAGTACTTAGTGAGGTTTAAACCGCTAAGTCCTCAACCTGTAATATTTAACTAAACATTCCTTTTTAGGTAGGATTGAATTATTCTTCCCATTGTAAAGTACTCAGTGAGGGTTTAAACGCTAAGTCCTCATACCTGTAATATTTAACTAAAATTCCCTCACTGTCCATTAGTTAGCTTCTCTCTACCTCCGCTGGGAAGGCACATTCTGCAAGAAGCACATCAACCTATTGGCTAGGTCCCAGACTCAAGGAGGGGGCCGAGATGTGAGGGAAAGTTTAGGTAAGTATTACAGCTAAACTAGAACAAAGCTAGAGATTATGATTTAGCAGTAGGTTTTGGGGGGTACAATTACCCTTTAACTAAAATGTTCATTATATATCAAACCCACCAGCTACTATTGCTACTATTAAATTTACAGAAGCTTTCAAAGTCTCAATGTTTAAAGGGTAAAATAGTACCTTTATATACAGCAAAACTATTTTCAGATTTTAAATCTGAGCTGTAGATTCTGAGAAATCATTGAAATCACAGCATTTCAGGGAAAGACCTGTACTCCAGAAGCAGAATTATACGTGACCTTTCCTGACCATTTTGCCTGCTGCCAGCACACTTTCTGCAACATTTAAGAGAATTAGCAGAGAAAAGAAGGCAGGGGGGCAGGGGGGAGGGAGATGTGTATGCAGAGCAGTGTCCATGGTGAGGCTGTGACTTAAGGTGCCCATACATCTTTAGATTTTACTTACCCGACCGAGCGTTCATGCGATGTTCATCGATGCTGCCGGAACCCGCTTCTCCCGATCTTACATTCGACCGACATGCGATCGCAAAATATTTTACGATCGCATGTCGGTCGAATGTAAGATCGGGAGAAGCGGTTCGGCAGGATCGAAGGAAACATCGCGTGAGCGCTCGGTCAGGTAAGTAAAATCTTATAGATGTATGGGCACCTAAATCACAGACACTACAAGAGGCAGTGAGTAAGGGGGGGTGAGGGGAATTAGGAGTAAACATTAATAATTTAATGACAAAACAAGCACACGATAAATTGTATGTGAGTACCACCATTTACTTGTCTCAAATTGCAGTTCCAGATAATGTTAAGTTGTTTAAATGAGTATAGCGACCCTTCACAACAGTTATACAAAAAAAAAACACATTTGATATTTGCATCATGAAATTGCAAAAGCTGAGCAAAGCTTGATACACAAGGATTCTGGATGGTGAAGTCCAGGTCCCCTCTACTATAAGTCAATTGCATAATTTTAAAGCTCCATAGCTCTTTACAGCCAGCAATGACCTCTCTTTCCAAGACGGAATTGGTAGGAAGGGTCTCATACTGCAACTTGGCACAGAACCAAAACTGTCCCACTGTCAGAACTATAACTCTGCTGAGCTCTTAAATTGTCAAGACTAATTTACCATAAAAATCCCAACTGTGTTTGCGGTTTTTTCAAACTGTTGAAACTGTTTCAACTTCACCCCTTGAAATGACCTTGGACCTTTCCAAAGTACCTTGAACATTGGACCTTTCCAGTATATTGTTATTTCGTTCTCAATAGAGAATGTCCATTAGATGTGTAAATGTTCTTTTCTAAGAAAAAGATATTTATTCTATTTTAGAAGTTGTCATATATTAGTGAAACCCATAAATAAAAACCAATGGGATGTATAGTGTCCTTAATCGTCTATCAACAAGAAGACTATGATCTATTGGCTAATGCTCCAACACTACTTATTAACTATGTTCTCATTAGTAATGAACGAAAATTATGGTTGGTTCGTGAGTAAGTTTGGTTCATTTCCGCACTTCAGTAAAGTTCGGAATTGGAAACAAAACCAAAAAAGCAGGGGAGATAGTAGTTTGAAATGTTCGGATCTTAAAAAGATAAACTAACCATGGTAACTTACTGTTAAGGCTGTCTGGCACGTGGGAATTCTGGGGAACTGGAACTGTACCAAAAACCTGTTTCAACACTTCTTTTCCCACTAATGGGCAATGTCAGGTTTGCCCAAGCTACATTCGAGGGGTTACGGCCAATTTGAAGGGTATTGAAATCTATAATTGAGAGCTACGGAAAATAGAACTTACATTCAAGGGTTATCTAAATCGAACGATCCATTCAAGGGTTACTGAAAGTCGAAGGCTACATTCGAGGGTTAGCAAAACAAATGATTCATTCAAGGGTTACTGAAAGTCAAGGGTACATTTGGGTTACCGAAAGTGAAAGCTATATTTGGGAGTTACCGAAAAGTCAAATGCTACAGTTTGGGGGTTACCAAAAGTCAAAGGCTACATTTGAGGGTTAGCAATAACAAACATTACATTCAAGGGTTACCGAACTATACCTTCGAGGTTAGTGAACAGTTCGTATATTCAATAATTATCAAAAATGAAGCTGCGAGTTCGAAGAACCTAATTAAATACTTCGAGTTCGTCTGAAAATTGGGGTCAGGTTCGGGCGTCCATCACTAGTTCTAATCCAATGGTGATCAGATATCTCCTTCTTACTGCATTCCGGTATATCAAGGATCCTTTCTATCATGTGCTGTAGGAAGTACAAGCCCTTTGACCCTTCTAATAGAAATATCCACATTGCTTTCCCTAGATGCTGTTTCTCCTTCTCCATTATAGACCTATATCCCAAGTCTATTCCATTCCATCTCCCTTTCAACAACAATAGTTTGTTGTTTCTTATTATTTCATATATGAGTTTCATTGTCAATAGAGGAAACTTTATCTGTCGGCGATTTTATATGCACCGTAATGGAAAGTTCTGTAGTGCATTGGTTTATTCAGAATTTTAAGATGGGTCTTTTTCTCTCTAATACATTTCCATTTTTTTTCACCTTTAGTTTGTTCACTTTTTTTTTGTTTTCAGAGTCTAAGATTCATTCTGTCTTGTTACTCTCAGTCACATCCTTTTCCATTAATATTCTCTTCTTTTTCCCTTCTTTTATCTTAACATCTCCCCCTTCTCCCTGGCAGCTCTATCCTTCCAAAGAACATTGCAGCCTCTTTACATCAAACAGAGCTAGAAAAAAAAAATTCATCTCAGTTCCTATTAACAGACAAGATAGAAAGATGGGGAGGGAAGTTTGCAAGGCATAAGGACAAGAGACCGAGGGACACCATGATTGATTTAGAAGAAATCTGGGTAATTTTTCCATAGGTCGAGGAGCCCATAAATCTTATCAGGCTGTGTGATGCAGAGAAGGAACATGTGGGAGAAGACACGCAAGAGAAGCAGAAAATCTGTAACGTAACAAAGTAACCAGACCGAGTCCATATTAACCCACTGAAATCTGGCAGGTATTGGCAGAAGGATTCTAAGCTCGTTGAAACTAGACATAAGACAGTGTTGAAAGTTATATTCCTAGAACGTTGGGAACACTGTAAAATGAGATTTTATGTTTGGAGAATTGAAGCGACAGGTTTTTTTTTTTGGGGGGGGGGGGATTAGATCTTAAAAATGAAATCCTTTATTGTAAACCAGATTGACTTTTTGGGTTTCTGTGGAAGAAATCAAGGTGGCTATCAAGAGAGTCATCCATGTTTATTATTGCACAAAGCACAAATGAGCAAAATATCAGTGAAAAGCACAGGTTACTTGAAAGATATAAACTGCCTGTCGAGGTAGAAAAGTATGAGAATGATTGAATAACAGTAGTGGTGGTTACAGTAGATATTTAAAGGGCATGTCCCCCCCCACCAAGTATCTATGCTTTTGCCATTGACCGTTGTGTTACTGTTGTGGTATTGAATGATGGCTACAATAAGGAAGTGTGGAGAGTTTAGAGAGGCAGGCCTAGAGGAGTTCAAGGGATGATTTGGATATTGTGAAAACTGTGTATGGGGGTGATAACTCTATCTGCAGACATTTAGTGTGGGTGGTGAACAGGTCTTTTAAAAGACAATTAGCCAGCACATGTTTGCCTGCCATATCTGCTTGGTGATGTTGAGGAGCACTTTGTATAGACAGCATCAATATAAAAAAAAGGTTGTAGGAACAGTTTAAAGCAAGGACTGATATAGCTCAATAAGAAATGGGTACAATTGTCTCTTTCGATGCCCTTTGTGGCACAAATCCATATGACATGGATTTTTGCCAACTTAAGTCTTTCAAAGACTTGGGTGAGCCCAATGGTGGCTAGCGAGCTGCAAGGGCTTCCAAAATACCAAAAATCCAGCAACGTGCATTTATCATTAGTGATGGATACCTTTCATGAAAATGCCTGCTGGTCTTTCCTTTATGAGGAATGAGTAGGAATTTGGCTAGCAGTAGATGTAGTATACTTAGATTTGAAAGTTTGATACAGTCCCCCATAGGTGACTTACCATATGTATAGCTGAGGTCTTTGGCTGAGCGGCACATTCTTAGTTTTGGAATCTGTATTCAAAAAAGGACATCTTGGAAATGGAAAGTGTTAGAGAAGGGCAATTATTATTAAGGGCACAAGGGGAGTGAATGGCATGACAGATTGGATAATTACAATATTCTCACTAGAGAAAAGGTTGTGTGTGGGATTAGTGGTTACTGTGTTAATACATAACGGGCCAAACATTCCACTATCTGGGGAATGCTCACCAATTGAACATGTCAGCGGACACGCGGTGAACCCTGATATACATTCAAATATTTATTATATTAACCACATCACACAACGTTTCAATGTGACCACTGATATATCTTGTCTGAATATTTGAGTAAGGCTGGAGGGAGAGGGTCCTCAGAAAGTAACATCTGGAATAACTGTCAAATTTGCCAAACAGCATGCATGGACTGAAAACTGAGACAGAGGACACGCAGACATCCCGTAAAAAGACGTAAGAAAAGAAGTTTAGAAATTCGGAAAGGGTTTTTCAATGTGAGAACGGTTTAAAGCCAGGGAACCATCTTCAGTGGACGTGGTCATGGCAGGTTCATGGATAGTTTCAAAAAAGCGGGATGAGTTCTGCAAAAAGGAAGTTGCAAGTATATGGTATTGATACATAAATGAGAGTTGATCCAGGGAAATTCGATTGCCACTTGGAGTCAGAAAGGAATTTTTTACCTTCATAATTTGGTATTTTTTTGTGTGCTTCCTCTGGATCAACAGACAGGAAAGGTGGGGTATTGCGAGTAGTTGGACTGGATGGATAGATGTTTTATTCAACCTCAAATACTATACATACTATACTATACTTGTGAAGGTCTCATTCATCCAGGTCATAGTAAATCCTTGTATTCAGTTATATCAATGGACTAAAAAGTTACTTCTTGAAGATGTTTCACTAGTCATCCGACTGTTTTTTCTGAATTGAGGAAAGCCAGTCGGATTGACTAGCAAAAAACTTTCAAAAACTAAATTTAAGTCCATTTAATCCAACTGAATACAACAGATATACTATACTATACTATATAAAAAGCCAATGGTTAGTGTTTAAAAATATCATCCACAACTACTAATCCGTGAAAACTCTAATAATGTACATACCAGAGAAGGAGGCCAAAAAACAGTAAGTCCCTAAAGAAACAGCAGCTGCCAAGTCAAGACACGCACTGTGATAAATCTAAATGAACTGTACTTGAAGTTAAATTATCAATATGTGCATTGCATCTAAAGCATCAAGTTATTTTTTTCCCAAAAGCTTAGAAAGTAAACAGATCCATGGCAAGCAGTTAGAATAACATATGAAGACTGAATTATTATATAGTCTGTCAGAAGCAAATCTCTTCCTTCGTATGCAATTAAACAAAATACACTGATAGAATAACAATCCTTTGTCGGTTTCATTTGAAATGCTTAATAAATGATTGGAGATTCCTATAGACCAAGTACTTCGTCATGTCGAGGTTTATATAACCACATGCGAAGTCAGATAATAAAGCAAATATCTCCTCCTCCTTCAGGGTTACATTGATTACAAACTATTAAACTATTAAATATTGTTGT
>JAACNH010004525.1:0-23739 GCA_019447015.1 Hymenochirus boettgeri | reverse complement strand
CCCCTCCTTCCTCTAGATCAACAGTTAGGCAGGAAATGTTGGTATTACTTGGTCTTTTATTCAAACCTCATATAGCTATACTATACTAATAGCTAATTGTTGTTAGGATTTCTCCTCGACTCATATTTAGTAACTGGTGTGATGCTGTTTCCCCAGACTGTTAAGGGGAACTGTCGTCTCCAAACAGGTACGTTTAATGAAAGGCCAGTTTCCTAACCTTTAAACGGCCATCAACCACCTCTCCTACGTGCTCCACAGCACAAGATAACAGAAATGACTACACCAAAAGTTAATGGGTGCGAGGCTGACTTGTGACATTCTCTGAGGCTTCTCCTGCACAGTGCGCCGGCAGCACGGTCCTCAACTCCTCCCTCAGATGTGTGAGGAGAACAAGGAAGTCCCTCCTCCTCTCTGCTGTTGAAGTCCGACGAGAAGGTAAGGGATCAACATGCCCTTCTCTTTCACTGTGTGAAAACAGCCTTTCATGCAGAGTTCTCATCTGCCTGAAAAGGCTGATTCCACAGTTTTCTTGTAGGGGGTGGGGGCACCTGCGAGTGGGCGGGGCTTTAGACACCAGTGGGTGGCAGGCCATGTCCCTAGTGAGTGGCGGGGCCACATGGGCTGTAAGATAGGGCCATGGGGTGCCTGCAAACTGGAGGGATCATGGGGGATCTATGATGGAGGACCAGGGGGGCTGCAAAGGGGAGGAGGAGACACAGGACACGATTGACTGAAGTTTCAGAGCAGGAAAGCGCAGGGGTCCTGGTGACTACTGCTGCCAAATATCACACACAAAATGACAATATCTCTTCAAACTATGCCAAATAAACAATAAATAAATTGGCCAAAAATTCTCAGGGGAGCAATCTAATCAAGTTACTAAAGTCATTTTTGGACCACAGTTTCCCCTTTAGAGGATATTTACACCTAAAAATCACTTTAACTTATTTGCTAAGTGGTCTGTAGCTGCAATGCCCCCCCCCCCTCCATTTCCCTTTCCCACTCCTACCTTCATGCTATGTAAGTATCTAGCTTCCTCCTTCATGGGTAATGGGGTTGTTGGTCCTCCCTGAGAGATCGTAACAGCCCTTCCCTTCTCCATGGTCAATCCCGTGGTTGCCGGCGTCCTGGTGACGCATGAGTGGCACCCCTTGTGCACAGGTCGGTGGTGACGTCACCGTCACCATGTGCACCTGAGGAAGGGGGGAACCCGAAACGTTGTGGTCAATAGAATGTCCATAATAAAACCTTGTGTGTTGTCTCTCCCTGCTATTTTACCTTGAAATATACTCTAATCATCATACACTAGGCAGAAATTATATATTAATTATGAAATTATATTAATGAATTAGATTATATATTATGTGTAAAATTAATATAATAGATTTGGTGTTTGTCTATAAGACACCATGCCGTTTAAAAATGTCTCAAAATAAAAACTCTGCTGCTTCAAAATTCATCGTCTTCAGACATTAGATCGATGCAAACTAGATCCTTTCGTCCTGGCAGACTTTCGAAACATCCGACCAGTCAGGATGGGAGGACTGTTGGTCCTGCAAAAGTGCCACAGCTGTACAGTTTCGCCATCGAACTGGCACGTCCTATAGCACAGCATGCATCTCCTGTGGTTTTTTAGATTAGTCCACTCTTGGTTGGTCCACGGCCGAACCCTCCATTTATTTCAATTCACCAAATCAACAGATACCCGAAAGTCGGTCAGGCTTCCATAATTGGATGGTGTGTACCCAGCTTAGACTATATATCACACCATGAGATCCTTCGTTCTGGCTTAACGTTCGACCAGGACGTAGGACCTGTCAGTCGCGGTAAGAGTAGCCATCGGTCCGACAGTCAGCCGTGACCAGTGTGTTGTCATAGAGGACTGAATGAATCAATCAGTGGTTTTCGGACCTGTCACCGGGTAGCCCCCTTCGTAAGAATCACAGACCGCGTGCCAAAAAACACCAATTATTTCGGCCTGATCGCAATCACTGGAACTCCGTTTAGCAGGCTGAAATATTGCATCGTGTGTACCCACTCCCCATTGTGGTCTGTCACCCAACAGACGACTCCGTACACTCAATCCCTGTGTCAAACCCTTTAATAATAAAAGAAAACGAGTCACTTGTCAGGAACAAAAACATCAAGTGGAAAATTCACTGAGCATGGTGTGGTCCCGTGGTCTGCTTACACCTCCCTGTACCCGCCAACGCAAAGGTGGACCAGAGACTTTTGTCCGTACTATATGCAACAACCCCCGCTCTTTCATTGATTCTACGTCCATGACCGAGCTATGGACCCATTTCTGTGCTCCTCTGGCTGTAAGAGGCAACTGTGTATGGGCGGGACCGTAGTCGGTGGGCGGTGCCTCGCGTCGTGTTTGTGGGTCAGTGACGTCATGAGCTCAGGTACAGACCATTGACACACAGAATTCCATCTGTGATTAGAATGTCCAGTGACAGTTAGCCCGCTGCCCACATACCTTACCCAAAGGATCTACTGTGTTTTATAAATTTCACACTATTGAAAAAAACATAACATTTTGTATAAAAATGCTTAATTATTATTTATTCCAATAAATCTCCATATTGTTAATAATAAAATATATAAATGTTCGGATTGATCATACACATCACATATATAGGTAAAATGCACTAGTATATAGATAGAAGTCTCACTACATCTACCACCAAGGCAGGCTGGGAGTTTTATTTTTATTTTTTTTAAACTCTGTAGTGCAGCAAGTTTGATATCCCCGGTATATAAATTTAAATTTATCCAGGCTGAACTTTTCATGGTTATACCAAGGAATGCCCTGGGAGTAGTAGTTTTTTGAGGCACAAGTTTGAATATCCCCCTGTATATAACAGTATAATTTAGTCCAGGGCCGAACTTTTCAATGGTTTTCCCATAACCTAGGCCAAGGAAATGCTGGGAGTGTAGTTTTTTGGACGGGCAGGCAATTTTATATCCCCCTGTCATAACATATATTTAGTCCCAGGCCCGAGCTTTCATGGTTTTGCCCAAACCAGGCATGTACATTCAGTTTATGGTCCTTTAGGTTGGACCTAGGAAATAAAATTTAAAAATACAATTCCTTTTTTTTTAGGCCCCAAAAAAGCTATTTTTTGTTATATTTCTATTCGTAAATGCAGTTTAGAGAGAAACAAGAACATTTTAAACTACAGTAAAACAAATGATACATGAATCCAAAAATTTACATTTAATGCACGTTAAAGGGAAACTCCACCACAGCTATGGGGACGGGACGTTGGGACCAATTACAGTAATCAATTTGTAGTATTAATATACCTATAACCTACAACTGTAGTGGATTGCTTTTGCCTGTCAAAGACATTTGGGAAAAAATGATTTTGTCTCATTGTGTTATCTGATTGAACTGAATTGCATATCAAAGTAGAAATAAGTAGCATCAATTCAGCCATTTGATAGCTTTAGACATTAAATGTGCCCATAAACGTGCAATTACGATTCAGTATCTGTCAGCACACATGAAGTGATAAAAGAATACACCGGCCAGACCAATCCCCATACGCGAGCCATGGTTTCTCCACTCCCCTCTACTATCGCAGAGGGGGCCGATAACGACCAATGAACAATTTTTGGTTTAGAGCAACTGACAGTGATCAGATGGTGGACATTTGGACATTCGTTGGCATCACTGTCAGTAGTTTTGGCCCCACACTACTTTGCCATTGGATTTGTCTGGTATTGGCAAGGTGTATAGGCACTTTAGGCTCGGTACACACCATCCAATATTTTTGGAAAAATTGTGATGGTTTTCCTAGTGGCAAAGGGTCTGTCAGAAAGAAGAATCTCCTGTGAGTATCCAGCTTTAAATATTCAGACTCTCTTACTCAGCAATTATCTTTATGCAATTATTCACCCTAGAAAGGTAAAAAGCAACATTGCAACTGCAGCTGTTATCCTCCATCGCCAAATGCCAGAACCTGAGGCCTTGTTTGAATTCCCCTTTGGTTTTAGAAGCAAGGATGGGTTGTATATATCCACTTATGGAAAACCTCCATGGGAGTTTTAACCCTGCCCTAAAGAAAATAGCTAAATGTTATTTACGACAATATATAATTAGCTTACAAAAACATCAGGGCTTTTTATTAATGTGAAAATAGGATCTGAGTGGGACAGCTAGAACTACCACCGCATGATAATTAAAACCTCTTACCGGTATATACCATTAGTGATGATTTCTTGAATCTCACCTGTTTCCATTCATTCACACAGAAGATCCTATATGAATCATTGCCATATTTCCAATACCATGAAGTTCATTGGATATCTCCATTTCTTGGTGAGAAACTCATCTGGACCGGAAATAATGAACAACTATTACACATTTTTTCTTCAAGATTTTCTCGTTTTTACGGTGCTTAATGCTTTAGCTTTTTAACATGTGTGCTCCTACAAATGTATGTGTAAAAGAGAGATACCTAAAAGGAAATCTGTTGCAATAGTATAATCTCACAGACATGGCAGTACTTACTAATAGCCAGCTGCTTCGGCCAACAATCTTATGTGTAAAGCGGCTCCCGTTAGTGTCATCCATAGATCGGGCAGAAGGGATGCCACACACATTAGATTTTCAGCCACAGCGGACGGTCCGTTCGTCAGCTGCTTCAGGGGACATTTTGTAAAGTGTGTACGGGGCTAAACTAAGCTTGCAGGTATATCTTTTGAATAATGCCTGCAATAGGAATAATAGCGAATAATGCCTTCTAGATAGCCACAGATTATTCACAGATGCATAAGCAAACTTACTTTAGATTCCAGGACACTTTCTATTAAAGATAGAGTGTACTGAGAGCTGCAACACAAACATGTTCACGCCTAAAAAAACTATTCATACAAATAACCCCCCCAAACCCCAAGTTTATACTTGAATGCCAAAGATGCCACTGAAGTGACAACCTAACCCAGACCCTCAGCTGCTCCATAGGCACTTCTTCCTGGTCATGGCTGTCATTCAAGGGGCAAAGTTACATCATACCCCATTACCTGACAGCCACGACCAGAGAGTACCCAGGCGGTGAGGATGCTGTTAGGTAAGTCCTTCAGTGGCATCTTTGGCATTTGAGTATAATGCAAAACTGGGATTTGGAGGAGGGTGGTGATGGTGGTGGTTTGCGTTTGTATAAAAGTTTTTTTTAGGCTGGAGATGAAGATTATAAGGAATAGGAAGATGCAATATATGTAAGACCGACACACTTTTTTGCACAGCAAATATTTAGATGAGCATTACAAGAATATTTGTGACCCTGTTTTAATGACAACTCTTTGATCTTAAACAAATAAAATGTTAGCCTGGAATCAGAATGTAATGTGGCCAATTGCTGAATCTGATTAACTAGGGCACAAAGAAGCAATGTCTCTCTTGCTACATCACACCCCTAAATATATCAAAGAATGAATATAGATTTTCCATGCCTGAAAACTTGACAATAGCTTTTGCCCTTAGTTCTAAAGCCCCAAAGGTAAGAAGCTTTGCCATTTCCTCCCAGTCTGCAGCTCTGGCTATTTCCGAGTAGAGTATTTCTTTAGAACTCCCATAAAGTAGGAATCGCCATTTTCCTATGAGAAAAAGGACACATTGTGTAAAGTGACCCTACACTGAAAAATGACTTTTCCTCATCTTAATCTCCAAATAAATACGTGTAAGTAGCACTTGAGGTGTGTGCGTTGCTGCATGCCTTCAGTCCAGCACGTTTTGCTCAGGAGCAGTAATGCCCCCTCTTTTAACCACTCCCATCTGACCTGACTTTCCCCATAAACCAACTCTCAAATCTGCACACAGCATTCCAACTGTCAAAACTCTGGCACCATTCCAGCTACAGCACACTGCTCACAGAAGAATAGTATATGACAGCAAGGCACTTGATTGACGCTGGAAATGTATTTGTTTTAGATTGGATATCTAAAGAAATAGAAGGCATGTCAACAAAAATGATACAGCGATAGTTTGGGAAGAATTATACTTTCCAGTAATGTCAATTAAATAACTTTTTTTTTTTTCAGTATAGATGCCCTTTAAACTCTACCCTCAAATGGATATTTACGCACAGTTTAGCAGCCCCCCAATCCCCAATTTCATTAAGAAGCACAACTCGATCCACGGCTTTAATGGATGGCCTATACCCCAGAAGAAGCCAAAGAATGTGCAATGAGATATCAGGTTGTGGAATCTTTTATAGAGCCTTTGGAACGGTTTGGGGTCTGCTTAACCTTAAAGGGTATGTCCATCATCATTTTAAGTTTATTTTTAACTTTTTTACTGAATAACAGGAGGTAATGCACTCTCCCTTACCTCCCGTTCTTCAGTAAATCTTGCAGGAGAAAACTTACCCGTGCGTCACTCCAGCACCAGCTTCTCTGACAGTCCTCCACACGTCCACACTCCTTCGCACTGTGTGCACATGCACATGCACACACAGTGCAAAGGACTGGGTATGCGTCAGGGGCTTTAAGCCCGTCTATTGCAGCGCTGGAAAGATGCGGGTAAGTGTCTCCTGCAAGATTTACTGAAGAACGGGAGGTAAGAGATAGTGCATTTACCTCCTGTTCTTCAGTAAAAAAGTTAAAATTATGATGGACATACCCTTTAACCTTATCCAATTAGAGAAATCATACTTACAAAGTTTGTGATCCACCGCCCTTCCGTCCTCTTCCTCCTTCTCCACCTGCTGCTGCTGTGTTCTTTTTCCATCCCGAGCAGCAGCAGTGGAGGCTAATCCAGGAATGGCAGTCAGCCATTGGCTGTGATGTCACTGTCACGCTGTGACTCACTGCCTTACCCGGAAGTGGAGCACGAAGTGCAGAGCCACGGAGGTGGTATACAGAGCTTGAAGTATGAGATCTCTTGCTGGAGCAGATTTATACATTTATACAGTTGAGAGGTGCACTCTCTGCGGTCTGTGCCCACGTCAGGTAAGTATAATCCAATTTCAATTTTGTAGGAAAGCACACTCAAATAGGAATTAGTACAAAGTTCCATTTTATAAGTGCTCAACATACAACGCCAGGTACTAAACGTTTCGGGGGGTCCAACCCCCTTCCTTAGGGGTCCACCTGAGGAAGGGTGTTGGACCCCCCGAACGTTGTGTACCTGGCTTGTATGTTGAGCACTATAAATGGAACTTTGTTACTAATCCTATTTGAGTGTGCTTCCCTACAAATTGAAATGAGAGCAGATTTTACACATAACCAAAACAGACTCTAGGTTTAGGGGGTCCTGTTAAACATACTAATTATTATTAGTAAAAAAAAAAAATTGGTCACTATTTTCAGTTTTACAATCTATATTATTATAGTAACTTAGCCTTTAAGTATCTGTGCTCCACCAAATATACATGCTATTTATGTGTATTTCATCCACTCACCAGAAGTTTTATTTAAAAAGATAGTTGCAACAAGCATTTTCCATGTGTATGAAATAGGGTTTCTTGACACTAAATTAAAAGAGAGCGGGTGGGGTCCTTTGGTAAAAGCTTTTCTTTTGGTGGTTCTAGAGCTAAAAGACAAGAAACAGAAACAGATATAAAGAAGTTATACAAAATCTTCCCTTTACAAAGTCTAATGTATAAATATATAAATCTATATTTACTACGGTGGTAATCTTACTTGTGTCTGACAGCCCTCCCACTCCTTCCCTTGGTTCCGGCTCTCCTCTCATCTCTAACGTAATTACACACATGTATATGTTAGAGAGGGAGGAAGGTACTAGGGACGAGTGGGAGACCCCATTTAGCCACAGCAGGTGTGCTTTTTTACAGGGTTAAAAGAAAAAAGGTAGGTAGGAGAGAGTACTCATGGAATACAGTTTTTAAATGGAAAACAGCAAAGTGATTTAAATACACAAACTTAAACCAACATTCTCATAGGGCCATTTTTTATAAAGGTGCTGTATCGCTTTTTTAAATATACGGGTTATTCAATAAAAGTTCTTATAGTTTAATGGTGCTGATTTTGCTCCAACCAATCAGATATTAGCTTTCAAATGTTACATAAGTTCTGATATTGGTTGGGGCAAAATTAGCACCATTTTAAACGATAAAAACTTTTATTGAATCTCCCTGCTTGTTTCTTATTAACACAAATGAGATCTCTAACCAAATATTAGTATAGTGTAAATAACAAATGTACATACACAAGAGCTATAATTCTGTAAATTCTATCCTTATAAACTGTACTAAACTGTCATCAGCCATAATTTGTGCTCAGCAATTTCTTAGTGTCATGTGACACTAAAGATACTTTAAAAGTGGACTTGATAAGTTTCTCAACTAAAAAAAATTGAGAACTACTGGTATTAATACATATACTGTAGTTCTGGTTTATACAAGGATACTATATAATATTGAGAATTACTGGTATTAATACATATACTGTAGTTCTGGTTGGTACAGGATACTATATAATATTGAGAATTACTGGTATTAATACATATACTGTAGTTCTGGTTATTGGGGGATCATATATAATATTGAGAATTACTGGTATTAATACATATACTGTATGTTCTGGTTGGTACAGGGATAGTATTATATGAGATTTACTGGTATTAATACATATACTGTAGTTCTGGTTGATCCAGGGATACTTTCTGATTGCCATTTGGAGTCAGGAAGGAATTTTTCCCCCTTTTATAGTTTTTTTTTTGCCTTCCTCTGAATCAACTGTTAGGTAGGGTTAAAAAGGATGGTGAAAAGGTTTGGACTTGATAGACGTATGTCTTTATTCAACCTCAATTACTATGTTACAAAGTAAAACTTTGCATTATAGAAAATAATGCAACTCCTACTATAAAAGGTACAGTAGATGTGCCCCTTATCACTAAATACAAGGATATAAAGTCACAGGAGTTCTCCAACTGTATAAAAGAACAAGGCCGCAGGACAAGCCTAAGTGATGTCTCTAGCTTCTATGGATCTTAAGTTACATGCTTGTAAAGTTACCTATGGGCACCTAAGTGGAGAGGAAAATTTTTCTTTATAGGCTTGTGGCTAGCCATAAAAATGATTTAGTGTTTGGAGGGGGACGGAGTTTGTGATGCAGCTTTTAATGCTCCAGCAATGGCCATGCTAAGGACTTGAGACTTAGGGGGTAGAGAGAGTAATAGCAGGAAAAACCACCCTGCTGTACATTGGATAGACTGCAGCTAAAGCATGATCCTTGAGGCATTTTAAGGGTAGGGTGTGCCATTCTTAATAAATGCCACTTGTACGGAGGCCACAGTTCCCTTTTAATGATTTAAATAGGAAGCCTGGTAAAATAAGTAAAGGGTTAATCCCAGTTTGTAAAATTCAAGTGAACGAACAGTCCTCTCCATAATACCCCTAACCCTTACTGAATGAGTTTACAATTCAAAGTAGATTGTGTATTCCAGTGATAAACACCCAGGCAGCTCGACACCATGTGCCTACCCTGAAACATATCAGTTAGTCATTGTTAGTAATGGGAGGGAGAGGGACATTTGTTGTTCCCTTCACATGAATTTTTCAAATAAAGATTAACCCTTTAGCTACTTTACATGCTCCTATTGAAATAATTAATACGGGAGGGAGAGCGAGATGCAGGGCAGTGAAACACAAGATTTTAGTCGCTATGCTACGTGGCTGAGGGATTTTTTATAAGAAATATTCCACTGCCATCTCCCATTAGAATTCCATAGCCTTATGCATTATAAGGATATCACAAGTCACCTTAGCTTCAGGCCTTGTGCTCTTATATGTTTTATACTATAGTTTAATTCTCATTGATTTTACAATAGATGGAATTTATCTGTTATCAATACTACCCATCTTTAACAGCTTTCCTGGAGAAATATGGCTGGTTTTTCTTTTTCTCACTTGAATGCTGGAATGAATTCTTCTGAAAAAAAAAACATTAAACTAAATATAAAGTTTTTTGTCTGTGCCAAACCTCAAGTTTCTGTCACCTGCAGAAAAAGGTGGACAGTGCATCTAAGAGGCAGTGTCTGTTCCTACCTGCAACTCTCGTGTCTGACTTAAGGGAATACTTCAGAAAGTGACATATTAAGTTTGCATTAATTAAAGAACAGAGGTAAAAATTAATCTTCAATTAATGTAACAGGTGCTGGGATGAAGCCTTGAAAATTAGGTCGCGAGTGTTTCCGTGTTAAATATATCATTTACATAGTTTTGTTAAAGACGGAAACTGTCGGGACCTGTCAGAGGAATTTCGGTGGTTCACACTCGTGTAAGTGTAAGTTTCAATGCTCCTTTACCTCCTGTTCTTCAGTTTGCAAAAAAACAGATTCACTTTTTTGAGTGAACCTATCCTTTCAGATCTTCAATAACATGTATACATTACAACTATATTTTATTACATTTTGCAGTAACTCACCCTCTAAATTTTTAAACAGAGGTGAAGTTATCACTACTTGTTTCCTCTGTTCCAAAGTCATAGGAGTTCTGGGGTGCTAGAGGCTGTTTTTAAAAAATTGTGGATCAAGGGGTCACTTGTGTCCTCAGATAAACAGGTAAAAGACGATTCGTTTTCTCATCTTTATGTGACAGGTTTGAAGCCAACACCTGGGTACAAGTTCTGCATTTTTATATTTGATGCATCATTGGTAGTTTTACATTGTTTGTTGCTTTCTTCTGACTCCTTCTCCGGGTGGCACTTTTATGTCTGTGGGCTGCAGCTCATGAGAGAGTCTTCGTTGCCTTTTAGTTATGCCACCTTCTTTTGAAGTTTTCTCTGAGCCTTTTCGATAGCTCCTAGTTCTTTTTTTGCACACAATGAGTTTTTATCCATTTTTTTATATTATCTCTTATAGATAATAAATCCCCTGTATTTTGAAATATTCCTTTTATCAGAGATCTGCTCTTCCTGTTGGCTTACTTGAACCTTCTTTTCTTTATGCATTGATTGTCTCCTTATGTGTAAGATGCTTGGGTGATGGATTAAGGAAAAAGGAATTAAAGTCCTCCGTTCCAGGTTGGTATCTTTGTTAGCATGAAGATATTTTAGAAGTGAACATCTAGATCTGACATTGTCCCTTGTGGGCTGAAATATACAAGCAGGAAACAAAAGCGCTGATTAAATATAGTTCTTGCTTTTTAATAGCAGAACTATTAGGAAAATATATACTTGTGATACATAAAGACACACACCACACATTCACAAACATATTTACACACACAAAGGTATAACTAACCTTACAAAGCATATGTCGTATCTTCCAGAAGTCTTGCCTGATCGTCTTTGTTTAACTATCTTTTTCCATCCATGTGGAAGGAACTGGTGACTCCATACAATTTGTTTTTCACATCCTGGTCAACATCGCTAGCTAGCGCTGCCAATTGTGGCAGGTTTCCTTTGAGGGAATTGTGCATTTGGATGCTGTGATGCTTGACTTTCCAAGGGGTCAGCAGATTCTTCCCTAAAAATAAAAATGGGCGTTCAAGCTGCAAAAGTTTTATTGGTGCAGTATACACAACATGTTTTGGGTGTTAAACCCTTACTCAAGTGCTGGTAACTTTCTTGCAGTATATAGTGAAACGTTGAAATACTTATCAAGCTCCAACTTCAGCTTTAGTGCGTCACGGTTTGGGGTAAACAATTCCCCCAGGTGTGCAGTCCACTTGCGGTCCCTCTGTCCTTGTGACAACTAAGCTGAAGCTGAAGCTTGATATGTATAACGTTTCAATATATACTGCAAGAAGTTACCACATAGTAGCCTTTATGTTGTCAGGTGCTACTGGGCATACAAAGGATTTGATACAATTTGATTCAAATCCACTTTAACTGAAACTTTGGTTGCAAGGTGAAGAGACTGGCAGTAAGTTTTTTATACGGCACACAAGTTTTAAAAGACTAAAAGACTGTAAAGTCAAATATATTTTAACTATTATATACAGTGTATTTTTATATAATTTTCTGATTTTATTGTTATGTATTTATAGTGAATGAGATTTAAGTTACTATCTTCAGGCTGGCCAGCCACTTAGGTGTGTGAAATGTTTATACAGTTGGTGTATTAAGGGTGGGAGTGTATAAATTATAGTAGACCCTTGTTCTTATCTTTTATTTTTTTGGGGATTTTCTTGTTTGTATATGTGTATAAATAAAGCAACCGAATCCTGACTTCCTGTTTGCAGGACCCTAATGAGACCGTTATGGTCTTGTCCTTGACCCAGCGCCTGGATTGATTCAGTTTCTCAGTAGAGATCTGAGCATGTTTGACCCATCCGACAGCCAATCAGTAGAAATTACTGTTAGGAACATTCCAAGGAAGTGGTGCATCCTGGGGAAAAAGGACCGTTAGAACCTGAAATGTCAGCTCACTAATGTCACAGCAGGGAACAGCAAAGGGTATGAAAATCAACTGATTTTTCAAAATGGGAGAGAATAGTAGAATAACTAAGAAGCATTACACAAACTACAATTTAACAAATATGATAATTTTCCCCTGAACTGTCCCTTAATAAACCCAGGAAGCCCAGCACTTGACCTGTGTCCTACTGACACTGAGCTGCTCTAACACTGCAAAATTCCATTTAACTATTTAGAGGGCGATTATTTCAAAGCTAGGTACACGGGTTACTGTACCTAATACACTGGACAGAGGATCTTTCAATAGAATTAACCCGTTACCGGATCTACCATAAATGATTTGATAACGGTCTATTTACCTTTTTGCCTTGCTAGCCGCCATGTTGAATTCCCCATGCAGGTCATATGACTTGCGGTGCGCCCATTCTGTCCAATCAGATCACACACTGCTTGCCGTGGGAGGGGCGTGTTATCTAATGACCCGAAGCTACTGGTAACCGTGCAACTCGGGGACAGGCGGTACCGGGAGTCTGTAAATAAGGACCATGAGGGCCGTACCCACCTGGGTGGACAGGTCCATGACCGGGATAATTGGAGCAAAGGTAGGAGTAGTATTGGGTATTGTGGTCATAGCAATGCGCCAGGCAACTTCACATAGCAACAGTAAGCAGACAGCGAGGCCATAGCAACGGGGTAAGGGGTGTTCATAGCAACCGGACCTTAAAGTGTCGGGGGCACTTGTTGGGGGTCATTCAATTTAGAGGGGGTCAAGGAGAAGGTCTCTGAAATGGAAGATGGAAATGGTTAAAGGGGGAATTATAATGTGACAATAACAATGGGGCCTATGTAAACAAAATTTGAAATTTATTTAGTATAGTGTTGCTATCAGCAACCAACTAGATGTTATGTAACTGCTGCAGACCATTTAGCAGCTTACTTGATATGAAGAAAAACCAAGACCACATAAATCTAACCCCCATTGTTGGACTCTAATATTCTGTAAATCATATACATATAAACATTGCATAGCTATGCCATCAGTTACATTCAGTGCATAGTTTATTGTCCGTGATGTGAACCTTGACACTCCAGATGTTGGAAACTACAACTCTCAACATACCCTGCCTGTAGTATGCAGGAAGTTTATTTTTTTAAATATCTGGAGAGCCACAAGTTTGACGTCCAGGTTATAAACTATTGAAAATATTCCCTTGAGTTGCATGACGGTATAAAAAACATGGCATCAAACTCTTCACAGTGACTTCTAATATTCTTATATTTTACATCTGGGTGCTTATATTATCTTACAGAGAAATGTTTTTATTTTTATCTTGACTGCAATACCATTAGCAATTCATATTAATAGAGGCAATGATTAATGAAATACCATAGCTAAAGGAGAAATTTTGAGGAATTTTAAAAAGGGGTCAACCCAGAAACATGTTGTGTTGACATCAAACATCATCTTCTGATCTTCCTTCCTGACCTGTATTTGTAAATAAATGGTTCAGTACCTTATTAGTTGGAGATTCAGCTCCACTATTTTTTGTCATGTATTTGGTATTGAAATAAAATCTGTCACATAACGGGGTCTCTTAACCCACAGCATGTTGGAAGAAGAAGTGACACCAAAAAAACCACCCACCACACTAAAGCTGGGTACACACGTTAAAGGGCATGTCCACCCCCAAAACTATAATCCCCCCCACTAATGGCCCCACCATGTAGTGTAGCAAAATCCTTACCTCACATCCCAGCTCCATAAGGTTCTCCTGTAGTCCCCCCCCCAAAGTCCCAAAAACTGCCCACCAGGAGGATAGCAGAGTCCATATAGGACTCTGCCTCCTATCTGGCCTCCGGGAAAGTTTGGCATGCATTTGGCCTTTCTCCCCCTCCCTCTCCCTCCCGTTTTGCGATCCCTCCCCCTACTTGCCCATTAATAAAATATGTTCCCCCAGCCCCAACCGCAAAAAATAATTTTAAGAAAGT
The DNA here is from genome assembly GCA_019447015.1 of Hymenochirus boettgeri. NCBI lineage: Eukaryota > Metazoa > Chordata > Amphibia > Anura > Pipidae > Hymenochirus > Hymenochirus boettgeri. The sequence goes on along the minus strand of JAACNH010004525.1, from coordinate 9,417 downwards.
CCCCAAACTCTACTTACCTTCCCTATCTCCACCGGCATTCTGAGAAGCCGGCAGCCGCGTCCGTAATTGGCTGCCTCTCAGCAATCATGGACGCGGCTGCCGGTCCCGTCCCCTGCTTGCAGTGTTTTGCAAGCAGAAGGCCGGGCTGGGCGTCGGAGGAGAAGAGGAAGGTAGTAACATCTGGTCACTTTCTTAAATTTGTTTTATAGCGGTTGGGGCTGGGGGAGTTATTCTATTATATGGAAAAGTTTATATTAAGGGTGGACATTACCATGTAAACAATCATAACCTTCGGGAACGATTGCTGCCATTGAAAAATTTCACTGAGCCACAGTCGGCCTCCTATACTAAAGTATAGGGAGCCAGCCACGGTCATAATGAATGTGTCCGTTACAAACATTCTACCTATACTTATATATTACGCTCATACTGTGTAGCCTCATCTTCAAAAATGACAGACAGAATTTTATAGATTCTTTCTGTCATCTTTCAAAGATTAGTACTGTGTGTACCCAGCTTTACTCATTGTAGTGGGTCTTTGAAATGTCTGGTGCTTTGTACAAACTCTTAATCTCGGCAGAACATATCTGTGGTTTAACTGGACTTGAGTTTAGTTGTTGAAGACGTTTCATTCGACTGGCTTTATATTCAGAATAACTTGTACTAGAATCTGTTGGCAATAATAACCTGGAACGTTTCCTAATCAGCATATAACAGCAAGGTGTCAGGGACCTCCTGAATGCAAGGTGTTGATTACATTGTGGCTAAAGTTTCAGACACACATGTGCGACCGCGGGGCCTATGAACATCATTCGGTCAGGCTTCGTTGATCCACCAGGAAGTTTTTTTCATTTTATTTCGCTAGCATAATTTTGTTGCATAACAGATTAGCCCTGCGCCTGCAAGCTTTCTTACTATTGTAGTTTTGGGGTGGTGATTTACTCATATGTAATTTTAATTTAGGGGTTAACATGCTCTTTCAGTTATTGCTTGTAAGAAATCAATATCCTTTACACGAACTACTTATTTATACAATTTTTGTTTTGTTTCCCTTTTTTAGTATATTGACCTTGCTTTCAACCTGATGGAACCCAACTAATAGTGGCTGCAGGAAAATAGGGTGTTGGTAAGAGAAATCATTTAGATTCTTCACCGTATACTTCCACATAATGCAATCAACTCACATCATTGTTTAGCACAGAGTATGATAAACTTTACGTTCTGATTAAGTGTTTTTCTCTCAACGGTTGAGAGACCTCAACTTAATAGATGCAGATTAGACATCTAAAAAACTGTTACTACAGCTTTACAGGTTCCATCTTCATATCAATGCCTTGCTGCTCAATTCTATAATTGCTAACCAACAAGTATCCAAAGAATATAGTAGTGGACATATGAATGGGATCCATTGTTTGTGTTATCCCAGTATATTAAATTAAAGGACAACAATATCAAAAAAATAACATCACCCCCCATTACATGTCCCACCTTCCAGCAGCTGAAATCACTTAATTACATTTACAACTGTGCTGCCCCTCCCTTAGATACCACACAGTAAAGATGAATGCTAAAAGCCTGTCTCCTAGACGGTCCAGGGCCATTGTTTAACATATCACTTGTCATTGGCTGGTGGGATTGTCTGTTACAAACCTCTCTCCTCCTCCTCTGCCAGTTAAACAACTTGAAATGTCCTGTTGCTAGGATACAGCCTACATAATCAAGCAATCAAGGATGGTTGGAATAGTGTTTTCTTGCATGCTAGCTTTGAGTGACAGTTAGAGGCAGACAGAATAGGTACACCCTTTCACAGCATGGCTCTTTTTGCTTCTTTTGTGTGGATGGTGCTATCTTTCTGCTAGCTGTTTTAGGTGGTAATGTCACCATTTTGTTTTATAGGTTTATGATACATCTGATGGGACTATGATCAACCATTGAAGGGACACAAGGACACATGTATTGCGTGGCAATATGCCAAAGACGGTAAACTTCTTCCTGTCTTGTTTTTAAAGGCATGGCCACCCTAAATTTCAACTTTTCATATACTGTACTTCTACTCTCCTTGCCCACCCCCAACCGCCGAGTTAGATTATTAATTAAACCTCCCGAATCATACTTACAGCCCTTCGCTCCCGTGGCTGTCTTCTCCGTCTCTCTGCTAACCAAGCACAGAGAGGGGCTGGTCCGGAAGCCACATCTGTGATTGGCTGCCGGTCACCAATCACAGATGCAGCTGCCGGCTGTGTAGAAAGCCACGGGGGCGAAAGGCTGTAAGTATTATTTGGGAGGTTTAATTGGAAATCTAACGTGGTGGTTGAGGGTGGGCAAGGAAGAGGTACAGTATATAAAAAGCATTTTACACTAGGTGAGGGTCAAGAATAGAGGGATCCGGAGGGTGGGAGGGAGGGGCAGAAAGCGCTCACCTGAACATGCCACGTCCTCTCAGAGGACAGGGAAGACGCTGAAACCTTTTACAACGGAAGCAGCTTATATGTTCACTTGTGGGACTTTGGACAAGGACTACAGGAGGACCTTTTGGAATTTTTCACACTACACTGGGCCAGTAGTGGGTTAAATTTTAGTTTGGGGGGTGGACATGCCCACTAAATGAGGGGTACAAATGAATTTAAAGCATGTCCACCCCCAAAACTATAATCCCCCCCACTACTGGCCCCATCATGTAGTGTAGTTTATCCTTACCTCACATCCCAGCCCATAGTTCTCCTGTAGTCCCCCCCCCCAAAGTCCCAAAAACTGCCCACCAGGAGGATATCAGAGTCCAATAGGACTCTGCCTCCTACCTGGCCTCCGGGAGAACTTTGGCGCGTACTGCAGCCCTTCTCCCCCTCCCTTTCCCTCCCGATTAGCATTCCCTCCCCCTAGTGTAAAACCCTTTTCACCAAAGATTCCCCCTGTCCCCCCCAGCCCCAACCGCTATGTTAGTATTATTAGAAAATGCCGAAACATTACTTACCTTCCCTCTTGCCTCCGCTGCACGAACTCCCGGTAGCCCGCGTCTGTGATTGGCTGCCACTCAGCCAATCACAGACGCGACTGCCCGTCCTGCCCCTCTGCTTGCATTTACTCGCAAGCAGAGGGCCTGGCAGCGCAGCGGAGGCAAGAGGGAAGGTAAGTAAAGTTTGGGGCATTTTCTAATAATACTAACATAGCGGTTGGGGCTAGGGGGACAGGGGGAATCTTTGGTGAAAATTTTTTTTTTTAAGGGTGGACATACCCTTTAAATCCACTCTTTAGAATACTGCCCAAATAAAGCCCTACAAATATAACAATAACGTGTCCTTTGTATTACACAAAAAAGGTTTACTTAAAGATATTAAAGAGGAACTGTGTCCAAAAATGACTTTAGGTAAATTGATAGGAATTGCTCTCCTGAGAGTTTTTGCAATATATTTCCATTGTTTATTTTGCATGTTTTGAAGATATTTACATTTATGTGTGTGATATGGCAGCAACATCACCAGGTCCCCTGCACTTCCTGCTTCCTGCTCTGAAACCTGTCAGTCAATCTGCCCTGTGTCTCCTCCCCTTTGCAGCCCCCCTGGTCCCTCCCACTCATGGACCCCATGGTCCTCCAGTTGCAGGCCCCCCTTGGCCCATTCCCTTACAGCCCATGTGGCCCTGCCCACTCGCGGTGCCTAACCCCGCCCGCTCACAGGTGCTGTGGGCCACTCTTACCACCCCCCTACCCCCCCCTTGAAAACTCTGTGGAAACAGCCTTTTCAGGCAGAGTGAGAACTCTGCCTGAAAGGCTGTTTTCACATAGTAAGAGAGAAGGGATGTAGATTCCCTTACCTCTCTGCAGCTGCAGGTCCTTCACACAGCAGAGAGGGGAGGGACTTCTGTCTCCCTCACATACTGAGGGAGTCTGAGGCTGTGCTCACCGGCGGCACTGTGCAGGAGAAGCCTTAGGAATGTCACATGTCAGCCTCCCCCCCATTAACTTTTCTGGTCAGTCATTTCTTTATATCTTGGGCTGTGGAGCACGTAGAGAGTGTGGTTGATGGCTCGTTTTAAAGGTAGGAAACTGGCCTTTCTTTTAAACTCAATCTGTTTGGAGACCACAGTTCCCCTTTAATCTGTAATATTGTACCTTATTTAGTTTGTCATAATTTCACATACATGCATTTTTTAATGTATTTTATATTTCTTGGTGTTTTTAGTAAACGGTTTGCCTCTGGTTCAGCGGATAAAGTGTCATTATATGGACATCTAAATTGGAAGGAATATTAAGTACACTTGAGTAAAATAAAAAAGTTAAATGGTAATCTGTTTACTGCCCTGTTCAGTACTAAAATGCAATGGAGTTTGTTCTGTGTTATTAAGGCTATGTCCACCCCTAAAATAAAATTTAATATCATGCTCCCCCATGTCCCCCAGCCCCAACCGCATGTTTTTTTTTTTTTAAAAAGCCCCCCAACTCTCTACTTACCTCCCTCGATCCTCCGCCGCACTGCCGGCCCTCTGCTTGCGAGAATGCAAGCAGAGGGGCGGGACCGGCAGTCGCGTCTGTGATTGGCTGAGCGGCAGCGGCAGCGGCAATGCGGCAGCGGCAGCGGCAATGCAATTTTCATTGCATTGCCGTGTTTTCAATGATTTGAAAAACCACAAGGGATGTCCTTGTGTCCTCTGACTGTTCTATTGGTGAACAATGCTCCAGATAGTTTATTGTATGGCCCGTTAATGTATTTATACCCAGTAATCATATCCCCACGCAAGCGCCTTTCTCCGCGTACATAATGTAACTTTTCCAGTCTCTCTTCATATTCAGGCTCCCCCAACCCCCTTTTTAATTTAGTTGCCCTTCTCTGAACCCTTTCCATTTCAAGATGTCCTTTTTGTACACAGGATTCCAAAATTGCACTACATATTCCAATGAGGCCTTACCAATGCTTAGAACTACAGTATATGTATTAATACCAGTAATTCTCAATATTATATATGATCCCCCATACTAACCAGAACTACAGTATATGTATTAATACCAGTAATTCTCAATATTATATAGTATCCTGTACCAACCAGAACTACAGTATATGTATTAATACCAGTAATTCTAGAGAGAGATAAAAATTGGCACATCTTAACATCCAACACAGAAACTGGCCATTTATTTAGTGAAAAGCTGCTGTTTTGATACAAGAGATCTGTGAACAGAGATCAGTTGGTGCACACAGATCTGTTACCATATAAGATTGAACAGAAGTTATTTTTAAAAAACCAAAAACTGGCACGTATCCTTGTAGATAGTGCCAGATGTGCAATGCTATCATTACAGGAGAAATGGGTACCATCCATCTAAAGGTACACCAAAGAGAATTAGAGATTTCTCTACCTGAAGGAGTCAAGGGTTATCTATTTGATACGTAGGGTAAACCAAAAGGGATGCTCGCGTGAGGTTAAGTGAACACAAGAAAGATATCAGATTGTTTAAACCTGAAGAATCCAACACTGATACTCGTGGCACAACACTTTCTACGAGCATAAATATAACACAAATACGATGGCAAATCTTAGAGGTAGTAAAACAGCCACTTAGAGTGAGTAATTTCTCCCAGTTATTATTACAAAGAGAACATTGGTGGATGGATTACCTACAAACTTTGATACCGAAAGGGTTAAACAGGATTTTAATTAAACCTGCTTTCTTTAACCTGCCTTCTTTAATACTATATTGATCTGAATTATTCTAATCATGATGTTTGAGACATTGTGCACTCTTTGGCTTTATTGATTTTATGACAATATTATAAACTTGTTTCATTTGCAAGGTATTATCAGAGGGATAATAGTTATTTTGACAATATTCTACAATTGATTCCTTTTAGCAGTGAATGCAAGTACCATTGTTTTTACAGGAACTCATATGCCACCTGGTGGATTCTACTACAAATTGATCCTAAGCTTGCTACTGAATTTCGATTCCTCAAGTCTTGTTATATATCATGGACTTTATTGAAATTTTACCAATAAGTCCATTATTGGTAAAGACAGTAACAAAACAAATTGTGTTTTAATCTTTTATTTACATTTAGGCACTATTCTAATATGATGATTTTAGGATTTTCACTGGCTTTTATATGGTTGTGTTTTACAAATATAAATTAAGACAGTGCTTTTATTCACCAAATCACTATTGTAATAATTGTTTTTTAAATTTTTTTTACACTATGTATTTAAACACTCAATATAGATAGGTATAGTGTAAATGCAATACGTGCTAAAGGGGAAGTTGATGTGATAAGCACTTAAGGGGGAGTTGATGCGATACTCGCTAAAGGGGAAGTTGATGCAATACGCGCAAGAGGAAGTTAGCGCGTATTGCATCAACTCCCCCTTTAGCACGTATCGCATCAACTCCCCCTTTAGCACGTATGCATCAACTCCCCCTTAAGTGCGTATCGCATCAACTTCCCTTTAGCACGCATCGCATCAACTTCCCCTTTAGCACGCATCGCATCAACTTCCCCTTTAACACGTTTCGCATCAACTTCCCCTTTAGCGCATATCGCATCAATCCCCTTTAGCAGTATTGCCTAAAATTCCCCTTTAGCGCATATCGCATCAACTCCCCTTTAGCGCATATCGCATCAACTTCCTTAGCGCATATCGCATCAACTTCCCCTTTAGCGCATATGCATAACTTACCCTTTAGCGCATATCGCATCAACTTACCCTTTAGCGCATATCGCATCAACTTACCCTTTAGCGCATATCGCATATTAACTACCCTTTAGCACATATCGCATCAACTTACCCTTTAGCGCATATCGCATCACTTACCCTTAACAATGGGTTAAGACAATCTGACATTATTTTTTACTGCAATCGATATTTTTGGCAACAATGTCACCCAGAAAACACAATATGCTGAAAAAGACATATGGAAAAGAAAGGTGAGTGAAAAAAAGAGTGTGTACCTGGCCTTTATACTGGGGTTTCAGTAGTTTGTGGGGAAAAGAGACACAAGGTGTGAAGTAAAATGAACCCCTTACAGTGCAGTTGTATTGCAGTGTGGGCAGTGTCATCCATTCACAGCTGTCGTTGTCTTTCCTTAAGTAAAACTACACATTTCCTGTCTTCCTTAACTCTGCACCAGACTGCAGAAAACTGTGATCTCCATTTGTAATTGCCTGCCCAACCCCCAGTACAAGAGACTTATCTTGGATTGGTCAGTTACCTCTCAATTTGACTCTGGGCAAACCACAAGTGAGAGGAGATGAACAAGTGTGTGGTCACATGAACATTAATACATCACGTGGTCTGCTGCTCCTCATAATCGACAGCTCTATCCTGCTATCACAGCAACAACACAACAAAATGAAGTAAAGCATTGTACTGCCCTGAACAATCTGTGATATTTGGAAGGTGTGCAATTAACTTGATTCACTCGATTCACCACCAGATGGCAGCACACAGGTTAATTACCTTAAAAATTACAAAAAAAAGTGGGTACAGAGGAATTTTTAAAAGTTGTAGCCTATGCATTTCCCCAGGTCCTTATACTATACATACAAACTAACCCATGGGGGGCCTAAAGTACCATCCTATTACCATAACCCAACTGGTCACGGGCACTCATACTGTAATATAAATCAGTCATAAGGACCAATAGCCAAATGGCATAATGCTAAGTGGTGGATATAAAATACTATACTTTATTTAACAATATGAAAAAAGCATACATATATACATAAACCACTTAAAAACACATGGAGGATTAAAACGTACCGTATATACTCGAGTATAGCCGAGGTTTTCAGGCTTTAAAAATAGCCTTAAAACCCGACCTCGGCTTATACTCAGGTCACGGTAAATTTTCCAAAATCTGCTTCGCTTACTTGCTCTCTATGTAACCAGGTACCGGTAAGTTAAATTTCTGGATCCTGCTGGCATCACTACTTGGACAGCGCAGTAAGTAAGACAGCCGCCGAGTACGGACGTCAGTGCAGAGTGCAGACAGCAGAGTGCCAGCAGGATCCAGAGATTAATTTACCGGTACCTGGTTACATAGAGAGCAAGGAAGCAGCAGATTGGAAAAATTTACCTTATCCTGATTTACCTACAATTGTAAGTACCACCTCAACCTTGAACTGGGGGGACTCTCTAAGGGAGAATGTTTTGGGGCCTTTCCTGGGGGGTGCTGTCCATAAAAAAGCCTCATTCCTTGGCACTAAAGGGGTTTGGAAACTACAAATCCCAGCTACTAAAGCATGCTGGGAGTTGTAGTTTCCAAAACCCATTTAGTGCCAAGGAATGAGGCTTTTTTATGGACAGCAGAGTTCCCATACAGTAATAGCCATACTGGATTTGGCTATTAAGTATGGGACTACTGCAGTCCATTTAAAGGACAAACTAAATACAGTATTAGAAGGCAGTAGTTTTCAAATTTCAACCCTCGGCTTATCTCGAGTCAATCATGTTTCTTACTTTTTGAGGTAAAAATAGGTACCTCGGCTTATACTCGGTCGGCTTATACTTGAGTAATACGGTATCCACGACGCTGTAAGACACTGTCCAGTGTTACGATCCTGTGCCAGCATAAAGTCAAATAGACAGTCCAAATATAAAAACGTATGTGTAGAGAGTAGCAAAGTAAAGTACAGGTAAACACCATAAATATTGGTCATGCTAAGCCTGTCTCACCCACACTTGCACAGTCTGTAGTAGCCACTACTCCATAAGCTGTTAGCTATCAACTATCCTGCAAAAATTGGGGTCTCCTGGTCCGGCAGTCAGTGAACGTCTAGGGGAGTGGTCCGGTTATCAAACCGCATACGCACCACCAATGACCCCAAACTAGATGGCACTTCCACCTCCTGCTCCAGGCTAGCAAGCCGAGCAGGGGACCTCTGCAGACAACCAGGACTAAGTCTGGATACCAATCAAAAAACAGCAAGGATGCCTATTCCGCTATGCTGTTCACAAACAGGTTCCACGTGTATCAAACAACTGACGTACATTTCAGGTTGCCAATCCTTTCGGGTTAGTGACCATTCTTCCCCATGTTTAAATACCCTCCTCTCCAGGGAGTGTGTACCCATATTTTAAATCCATAGGTGGGCATTACGATCCATTCCTTCAACCATTTAAAGGGGACATGACATATACATATCAATAGGTGGCATTTTAAAGTATAGCACGGGGGATCTAGATAGATTGTAACATTGGGCTGCTAAGTGGCAGATGAGATTCAATGTAGATAAATGTAAGGTGATGCATTTTGGACTTAAAAATCTTTGTGCTGGTTTTACTATAAATGGCTCTGTGTTAAGTGAATCCCTGTTGGAAAGGGATCTTGGAGTTTTGGTGGATAACAAACTTAAAGTGAGCAAGCAGTGCCAGGCACAACAGCCAGAGCCAGCATGGTATTGTCTTGTATAAAGAGGTATGGATTCAAGG
>JAACNH010004524.1:0-23740 GCA_019447015.1 Hymenochirus boettgeri | reverse complement strand
AATAGGGCGGTGTGTAACCTACCTCTGTATAGGGAGGTGAGGTACCTGGCTCTGTATAGGGAGGTGGTAGTAACCTGGCTCTGTATAGGGCAGTGTGAACCGGCTTGTATAGGTTGGTGTGTAACTGGTCGGTATAGGGAGGGTGTTGTAACCGGCTATGTATAGAGAGGTGTGTAACCCAGCTCTTTATAGGGTGGTGTGGAACCTGGCTCTATATAGGGTAGTGTGTTACCTGGCTCTGTATAGGGCAGTGTGTAATCTAGCTCTGAATAGGGAGGTGTGTAACCTGGCTCTGTATAGAGTGGTGTGTAACCTGGCTCTAGATAGGGCGGCTTATAACCTGGCATTTTATAGGGCAATGTGTAACCTGGCATGTATAGGGCGTTGAGTAACCTGGCTCTATATAAGGGTGTGTGTAACCTGGCACTGTACAGGGTGGTGAGTAACCTGGCTCTGTATAGAGAGGTGTGTAACTTGGCACTGTATAGAGAGGTGAGTAACCTGATCTGTATAGGGAGGTGTGTAACCTGGCTCACTATAGGAAGGTGTGTAACCTGGCTCTGCATAGGGTGGTGCATAACCTGGCTCTGTATAGGAAGTTGTGTACCTGGCTCTGTATAGGGCAGTGAGTAACCTGGCTCTGTGTAGGGCATTGAGTAACCTGGCTCTGTATAGGGCATTGAGTAACCTGGATATGTATAGGGCGGTGTGTAACCTGGCTATGTAAAGGCGGTGTGTAACCTGGCTATGTATAGGACGGTGTGTAACTACCTCGTATAGGACCGTAAGTAACCTGGCTCTGTATAGGTGCAGTAAGTAACCGACTCTGTACAGGGCGATGAGTAACCTGGCTCTTTATAGGGCGGTGTGGAACCTGTGATGTATAGGGCATGAGTAACCTGGCTATGTATAGGGCGGTGTGTAACCTACCTGTATAGGACGGTAAGTAACCTGGCTCTGTATAGGGCAGTAAGTAAACTGGCTCTGTATAGGGCGGTAAGTAACCTGACTCTGTACAGGGCGATGAGTAACCTGGCTCTTTATAGGGCGGTGTGTAACCTGGCTATGTATAGGGCATTGAGTAACCTGGCTATGTATAGGGCGGGTGGTAACCGGCTAGTTAAAGGCGGTGTGTAAACTGGCTATGTATAGGACGGTGTGTAACTCCTTGTATAGTACAGTAAGTAACCTGGCTCTGTATAGGGCAGTAAGTAACCTGACTCTGTACAGTCGGCGATGAGTAACCTGGCTCTAATAGGGTGGTGTGTAACCTGGCTATGTATAGGGATTGAGTAACCTGGCTATGTATAGGGCGGTGGTGACCTGCTATGTAAAGGCGGTGTGTAACATGGATATGTATAGGACGGTGTGAACCTACCTCTGTAAGGACAGTAAGTAAACTGGCTCTGTATAGGGCAGTAAGTAACCTGACTGTACAGGGCGATGAGTAACTGGCTCTTTATAGGGCGGTGTGTAACCTGGCTATGTATAGGGCTTGAGTAACCTGGCTATGTATAGGGCGGTTGTAACCTACCTCTGTATAGGACGGTAAGTAACCTGGCTCTGTATAGGGCAGTAAGTAACTTGGCTCTGTATAGGGCGGTAAGTAACCTGGCTCTGTACAGGGCGATGAGTAACCTGGCTCTTCCTTTCCCACAAGTTGCTGAAATGCACCGATCTGTGTGTCATTGATGACCCAAGATATTTGGCTTGTAATTCACCAACAACATCAGGATATACCTACTGTATGATGATTAGATTGTGTGTAAATGTGACTATGATTGGTCTGATTTTTTTGTTGGCCATGCTGGAATGTATTTGGTATTGTTCTTTGTATGGCCAACTTTAGCCACTTTTGTCTTCATTTATTTATAAAATATATTTAAGAATTTTTTTTAATTCTAGTTTTGAAAGCACAAAAGGAGCAATTGAAATAAATACAAAGTAACTGCTTAAATACAGTGTGTAACCTGGCACTGTATAGGGCGGTGCGTAAACATGGCTCTGTATAGGTCGGTGTGGAACCTGGCTCTGTATAGGGCAGTAAGTAACCTAGCTCTGTATAGGGTGCGATGTGTAGGCTGGCTCTGTATAGGGCGGTGTGCAACCTACCTCTGTATAGGGAGGGGTAGTAACTGTCTCTGTATAGGGCAGTGTGTAACCTGGCTTTGTATAGGGCGAGTAAGTAACTAGCTCTGTATAGGGTGTGGGTGTGTAGCCTGGCACTGTATAGGGCGGTTGTAACTACCTCCGTATAGGGAGGTGAGTAACCTGGCTCTGTATAGGGAGGTGAGTAACCTGGCTCTGTATAGGGCAGTGTGTAACCTGGCTCTGTATAGGGCAGCGTGTAACCTGGCTCTGTGTGGTTGGTGTGTTACCTGGCTCGGTATAGGGAGTGTGTAACCTGGCTATGTATAGGGAGGTGTGTAACCCAGCTCTTTATAGGGCGTTGTGGTAACCTGGCTCTATATAGGGCAGTGTGTTACCTGGCTCTGTATAGGGCAGTGTGTAATCTAGCTCTGAATAGGGAGGTGAGTAACCTGGCTCTGTATAGGGAGGGGAGTAACCTGGCTCTGTATAGGGCAGTGTGTACCTGGCTCTGTATAGGTTGGTGTGTAACTGGCTCGGTATAGGGAGGTGTGTAACCTGGCTAGTATAGAGAGGTGTGTAACCCAGCTCTTTATAGGGTGGTGTGTAACTGGCTCTATATAGGGCAGTGTGTTACCTGGCTCGTATAGGGCAGTGTGTAATCTAGCTCTGAATAGGGAGGTGGTAACCTGGCTCTGTATAGAGTGTGTGTGAACCTGGCTCTAGATAGGGCGGATAACCTGGCATTTTATAGGGCAATGTGTAACTGGCATTGTATAGGGCGGTGGTGGTAACCTGGCTCTATATAAGGGTGTGTGTAACCTGGCACTGTATAGGGTGGTGAGTAACCTGGCTATGTATAGAGAGGTGTGTAACTTGGCACTGATAGAAAGGTGAGTAACCTGGATCTGTATAGGAGGTGTGTAACTTGGCTCACTATAGGGAGGTGTGTATCTGGCTCTGCATAGGGTGGTGCATAACCTGGCTCTGTATAGGAAAGTATGTAACCTGCTCTGTATAGGAAAGTGTGTAACCTGGCTCTGTATGGGCAGTGAGTAACCTGGCTCTGTATAGGGCATTGAGTAACCTGGCTCTGTATAGGGCATGAGTAACCTGGCTATGTATAGGGCGGGTGTGTACCTGGCTATGTAAAGGCGGTGTGTAACCTGGCTATGTATAGGAGGTGTGTAACCTACCTTGTATAGGACAGTAGTAACCTGGCTCTGTATAGGGCGTAAGTAACCTGACTCTGTACAGGGCGGAGCGATGAGTAACCTGGTCTTTATAGGGCGGTGTGTAACCTGGCTATGTATAGGGCATTGAGTAACCTGGCTATGTATAGGGCGGTGTGTAACCTACCTCTGTATAGGACGGTAAGTAACCTGGCTCTGTATAGGGCAGTAAGTAACCTGGCTTGTATAGGGCGGTAAGTAACTGACTCTGTACAGGGCGATGAGTAACCTGGCTCTTAATAGGGTGGTGTGTAACCTGGCTATGTATAGGGCATTGAGTAACCTGGCTATGTATAGGGCGGTTTGTAACCTACCTTGTATAGGGACGATAAGTAACTTGGCTCTGTGTAGGGCAGTAAGTAAACCTGGTCTGTATAGGGCGGTAAGTAACCTGACTCTGTACAGAGGTGAGAGTAACCTGGCTCCTTATAGGGTGTGTTGTAAATACCACCCCTGATGGGATTGCTACAATTCTATTGAGGAATCATTAGCAATCTCTTGGGGAACACTAGCGATCTCTGGACCACCACTATAGAGGGTCATTATTTAGATCCCATCATAACATATTTTGCTTGGTATAAAAGCTTTACCCACCTATTGCCTTCTATATGCTACATGTATTTTGTAAGATTGGTCACAGCTGTTTATAATAATGTATTACTGAGAAATACTGTAAGCCTACGCTGCCTTTACCAGGACAGGAAACTCGGCTATGATTAATGAGCTGTGGGAAGCACAGGGAGGGTTACATGTCCAGTTACAAGGGAATTAACATGAGATACAAAAGGAGATTATTCTAGTCGTGTACGGCCCTACTTTTACATTCATCTCTACAGAGCCTTTTACTTTTGTTTAAATATACACAATTAGTACATAGTTTACTAACAATCTAATACTGACATCATCAAAAAGGTGCTTCCAGATTTTAGGTACAATACCTTGTGAACCAAGTGAATTTACTTCTGTATTTCAAGCCATAAGTATTTACAAAGACTTTACTCCACTGATTGTCTCATCAAGGTCCCATCTGCTGTGAGGGAAGATATCTAAAGAACTTCCCCACTCTTAAAGGAGAAGAGAATGAAAGTCTAATAAAAATTAAGGGTGAACTGTGGTCCAAAATAATAAGTTGAGGAATTGCTTTCCTGGTTATTTTTGAAATTTACATTCATTATAACGTGGAATCTTCTACAGTAATTTCTACTGATTGGCTATTGGATGGGTCAAAGATGGTCAGGCGCTGGGTCAAGGACAAGACCATAATGGTCTCTACTAGGGGTCCTCTAACAGGAAGTCAGTACCTCGGTTGCATATATTTATACACAGAAAAAATGCTGAATGGGCAGGTTAGGTCATTAGTAAGGAGAAATACTGCTTTTTTCGTATGTATATGTATTTTCACTGAACTTCCTCTTTAAGCCAAATTAATAAGAAAATAACTGCAGGTGTTCATTTGCAATATGTCAATAAAGGTAAACAATGCACCTACAATGAAGATATAGAGGTAGAAGTGGGTAATGGGAGGTTCATTGGATAGTTTTTTAAATAGCAACTGCAGAACCACTGCTGCTCCAAGTCCAAATCCAGAGGGCGCCAGTATGCAAAAAAAGGTAACCAAAGTAAAAATAAAAGTGCAAAATAAATGTGTGTATATAGCAACTCTTTATTTATTATTAGACTTTCATTCCTTAAAGAGCAGGAGGGAGAGATTTCTTTGATGCTTTCCCTAATAGACGTTTTACAGAAACATGCAGAGCCAGTCCTCTCTTGAAACTATCCATTACCACATCTACAAGGAAGACCGTTCCAAAGTTTTACAGTTCTTGCTGGAAAAAACCCTTTCACATTTGACCTATTGGTGAAATTTTTTTTTCTCTGGTCAACTGTTAAGTAGGGTTAATGATTAGGAAATAAAGGTGGGGCTAGATGGACATATGTCTTTATTCAACCTCCAATACTGTTACTATACCCAGGAATTATGGTAGGGTATAAAGGTTGGATTAGATGGACGTTTGTCTTTATTAACCTCCAATACTATGTACTAACCCAAGCAATATGGGTAGGGGTATAAAGGTTGGACTAGTGGACGTATGTCTTTATACATCCTCCAATTCTGTTACTATGTAACTTAAGACAGGCATTATGGGAAGGGTATAAAGGCTTGACTAAATGGAGACATATGTCTTTTAAACATCCTCAATTACTATGTAATAGTAATTCACCGGAAAGTTCATTGTAAGGCGCGCATGTTGTTTATATTAATTGACACACAGTTGAGTCACTTGTTTCCATGTCAGAGGTAATTCATTTGTCCGCAATTCGAAAGAAGACGTCTTCTGGCTTGACATCTTGGACAGTTAGATGGTGAACCTGGGCTTTTCAGGGCTGTGATAAAAATTTTCCAATGTATGATGTGTCTTTCATCTACCACCCTAAGTTTGCTTGGCAACATCATCTACGATCCTTAACATTGCCACAGTCTGTTTGAAATCTTTGCCTGGGAGAGAACTTGCTTATGTAGTATAGAGAACTGTGTCTTGTTGCTGTGATTATTTTTGCAATGGACCTTCCACAACGTCACCCTGGTAGCAGAGTTTAGCTGTTCTCACCCAGTTAAAATTCTCCTACATGGCTATTTTCGTGTCAGTTAATGACCAAGTTTCAACCTCCATAGAAAAGCACTTGTAGCGCAGTTGGTTAATTAGAAGTGTAACTGTAAGAATGAATGGATGCTGGTTCCAAAGATATGCAACCGATGCCCAAAAAGGTTCACGTTCGTCAGGTACACATCTCTGCATCTCTCCGTTCCTTAAGAACTTTAGCAATTTGTTTGTTTTCAAAAGCCCTGGTGTGCACTTACTTACAGGCAGGGAACTGCAGGGCTGGATTTAAACAGCTATGGCATTATAGATTAGCTGTTTAAAAGCAGGTACCAAACCGGCAAAGTGAAACATTCCTTATTGATTGAAGACCAGGAGGTAAGGAGGTATGCCTTACCTTCCGTTCCTCAATCAATTCACCAGGAGCGACGACGTAGATAGAAGATATTTACCTTACACTCGATTCTCCGCTGCAGCAGAGACAGGTCCCGCTACTTCCTGGTTCAGAGTAACTAGAGCGCGCATGCACAATAATGCACGCTATAGTTACTCTGAACAGAAAGCGGTCTGGGATTTCACTGCTGCAGCGGTGGATCGTGTGTAAGGTAAATATATTTTTTCTTCATCTGCCATCCTGGTGAATGATTGAAGAATAGAAGGTTAGGCATAGCTCCTTAACCTTCTAACTTCTAGTCTTTAATCAATACATTAAAGGACACAACTAAAGCCTCAGAACAACTCTCTTCAGAAGGAAGAGTACTTAATATAAAAGCAATAATCTGTTTCTCACCTCTTATTGGATATGGTTGTTAGGATATTACCTTTCTAGATTAGGGTTTGTGTTTTATCACCAGTGTGGTCACTGACCATTGTGTTCTTTTGCATATGCTCAGTCCAAAGATACTGCAGGAACTTTTTATAGTTGGTACAGTGGTCACACCCACAAGTAGCCTCTAGCTAATCTTGTGAAGGTTCTCATTCATCCCGGTCATGGTATTTCTGTTGTTTCAATTAGATCAACTGGACTGGCTTATCAATTCAGAATGACTTGTACTATACCTATATATACCTCTAGCTATACTTTTCAGGACAGATTAGGCCAGGGGTGCCCAAACCAGCCAACGCTGGGGGCCTCACTAGCAGAACTGAGCACTGTGAGTGGGCCGTGGGGAGCAGCTCTGCCCCTGGCCCACCCGGTTATGCCCTCAGAACACACTGACCCTCCCCTGTCTCTCCCCACCGTGGCTCCTTGCAGGCTGCGAAAAAATGCGACGGGTTGGGCATCAATGGATTAGGCAAGGGAGCATGTGACTGAGCCGAGGGGTGTGGCCAGTCACTGTACATACACAGTTATTCATCCAGTTCTTCAGGGGGTTACATTTGCTTTAATGCTATTTACTGTATGGGATTTCTCAGTAGTGGTGTTTTTAGGGGGGATATTTTCAGACTCTAAAGTGTAAAAATTGATTTAAAGGGTAACTGTGGTCTCAAGTCTTCCAAACTAGTAAGGATTATATAAAGAGCCATCCACCATACCTTCAAATTAAAACCTAAACACATCTCTAGATAAAATGTGTGAGAAGTTATTGCTGGAAAGGTTCAGCAATATTACTTCCTGCTTGAACATATCCGTTTTTCAGCCATGTGACCAGTCTGTCTGCATAATAGGCTCTTTTCTCAACTGTCAATTTTTCCCCCAGGTACTTTCTGATATCCCCAGCATAAGTCTTTAACTGAGCAGTGATGTCACTAACACTACTGGAAGCAGGAAGTTTGAATATTCACCCCAATGTCATTTCTCACAGGCTGAAACCAGGGATGTGATTGTCGGCTCATTATAAAAGAAATACTGCAGGCTTTCATTTAACCCTAATTTGTTTGGAGTCCACAGTGCCCTTTAGTTCTCTTTTATAAGGAATAGTTCACTTTTCGAGTGACCATTTCTTTAACCAGCTGATCGTGCATATCTATACGCATGCCCGCAACTATATGCATGGCATTGATCAGCTGTCGCGGCCCTCATCCCAATGTTATGGGCAAAAACGTTTGGATTTGCCATAAGCTTTTCCTATTATCTTCAATCTACCATTATCTACATCTGCATTAAGTGTTTTCTTTATTTAAAAAGGTTGAACCCAAGCCTGAGAAAAAGCGCTGTTTTTCGGCTGAATATATTTTTATATTAACTGATACCACATGCTTGGTGTGCTAATATTTTATGGGAAATGATTTTCACGAGTGGATATAAATCTGGGCTTGGAGAGCTGTAATCTGGATGAAAATCTGCTGGTATCAGGACTAGAGTACAGTAAGTGGTGACGTTAGGGGGATTTGGTTTTGCTGTTTAACCACTTTATTCTGACTTGTTTATGTTCTGTGGGGCTGAGAGGAAGTCGCTACTGGGTTTTTCCCTTGAAGGAGTTAACAGGATAATAAGAGATTAACGTTCCATCTATGGATGACTTGTTAATGAACACGCTGATTTTTATCTAGCAGTTTCTTTGTTGTTGCCTCGAATAGTTCTTGTTAAATGTACCAAAAGGCCAATGGTTTTGCTTAGAATTTCCCTATTTTGTTCATACAGTATGTAGAGGGTAGCAGGGCCGCCATCAGACTTTTCTGGGCCCCATACTGGGTACATTTCTGGCCCCCCAATAACATGAAACCAACTTAGACATTTCACGCATTCCTCCCAACATTTTAAAATGCAAAAGAGGGAAACATGGGGAGAGAGAAGGGTGAATGCAGATTTTTTTTTCACGCTCACTTTGTTAAGACCACGCCCACTTTGTTAAGGTTACACCCATTTTAAAGGCCATTATTCCCATTTTACATTGTTCCTGCATATTATATTCAACTAGACATTAACGGGCGCGGCATGCTCCACCTCCCCGAGCACCACACAGACCAGTATATATAAAATGTACCCGTGTCCAGTAACACACTTTGCAAGGTTTGCTATCACTTCTATACAGGTACTGCACCAGCAGCCCCCCAAGATCAGTCCTGTACAACAGTGAGACAGAAGGTAACAATGTCCCCTCTCACTAGTAGAAATGGGATCAGTATAACTTACAGTTACTCCCTCCTGCTCTCTATGGAGATCTCAGCACAGAACAGCTCTACAAGGTCAGGAAGAGGTGGGAGGGGGCGGAGCCACATAACAGGAACACCTACTGACTGAGTCATGGCCATGGCAGAGCAGACGTGCTCACTTGATCCCCCTTTGAGTTTTTTTTCATCTCTAGTCAAATAGGGGATCAGGGGAGGAGTGTTAGGTCTTCACCTAGTGGCTGAAGCAGGAAAAATGTTTTTTCTTCCTCTCACTCTCGGGCCCTGGCAAGTCTGGGCCCCATACTGGAGTACCCCCTTTCCCCCTCTGATGGCGGGCTTGTGGGTAGTTTCATTCACAGACTACACGAGTACGCTACATTTCAGATATCCACATGGTTTGTTTTTCCATAAAAGGCAGATGTTTCAAACTACAATTTCTTAAAAATCTAAATATAGGTCTGTTGTGTTGTCCCAGCTTTATGGTAAGACAGTCAGCTTAGAGGAGGACACATAGGGCTGGACACACTATAGTTAGGCTTAGATCTTCTGATATGTTGGTCAATCTGGAAGAAATATGGCTGAAATTTACCAACCAATCAATTTTATCTAATCTCACAAAAACTTGTCACAAGGAAATTGGATATGTCAGTAGATTTAAGGCAATAGCATGGTCCGCTTTCATTTACAACTGACATATTACAGATTGGGTCAGTTACAAATATTTGACTCTGGTCGACCATTGTGCAGTATGCCCTGAAAAATAAATAACAGTTTGCTGTGAAGACATAAAATCATAGAGGCTAATACTGGGGGGGAAAGAACATGGGAAAGCAAAAAGGAAGAGGACAACCAGGCCAGTTTTAAACTGCATATGTTTTAATGCGAAATGTTTTGAACACTACCGTGTGCTTTATCCAGGAAGGAACACTGACCAGAGTTGTGGGAGCGACTGTCTGGTTTAGAGAGTATACATACTCCCACCTCCCCTTTTCTCATGGGTCAGAAGCATTTCTGCTGTCTAAAATCCCTGAGCGTTGTCAAGAATAGGGCAGGGCTTGAGCGGGGCACAGAAGGTTCATGGACAAAGTTAGCCAGCCCATTGGCAGAGTTTGAATGGTTGTAATCAGGCCCTGCTTTTTAGATTAGTTTATTTATAAGCGCCAATTGGGGACGCAGCATTGTACAAATAATACAAAAAGCTGTACAAGGGGGACAAAAATATAAAGAATACAAAAATATATAACTGTATAAATATGTGCATAATTAGTATACAAGTGCTTGAACCATGTAACAGAAGTACCCCAGGTACTTTTCATATTAACTATTAAAAAAAATTCAGCCTTAAAGGATAAGTAAACTCAGAAAAACAAATGAAGTTTAAATGGAAGCTGAATCCCTAATAACGGCATGACACACGCTCTGTTACCAGTTACATTGTGCGTGTCATTACGTCACTCGCGCACCGGGGGAACGCTACAGGATTTATAGACCCAAGCCAGAAACGAGGTGCAGCAAGTCTCGGGGGGGAGCTTACCTGACTGCAGACACGAACCAAGATGGCCAGCACTTTACTGGGGCACAGGTAGGCTCCAAAGACAGCTAGAGAAAACAAAAAAAAAAGGCGGAAAGGTTAGTTAGGGATTCAGCTTCCATTTAAACTTCATTTGTTTTGGAGTGTACTATCCTTTAAGTTCAGCAATAGTTGACGTTTTTACTGTGTTTAGCCATAAACAAGAGAAAGAAAGTAGAGCGTGTGATACCTTTTATTGGCTAACTAGACCAAAAAAAAAATAAAGCAAGCTTTAGGGTCCCAAGCCCCCTTCATAGGCTGGATGTTACATCAGAAACTGAGAAATCAGCTTATATATACATAGGAACAGTAAAGATCAAACATAGAGATGAATTGAACAGTGCAAATACAAATGCAGACTGGTTCAGATATCTCCATGTATAATAATTTAAACAATCAAATAAATTCTTTACATTAAACCAATATAATTATAGTTGTGTCTATGTTTTTTTTACCAATAGCACTCTACAGCTGGTGATGTGAGACCTATACTTAATAAATAAAGGACTTGGTGCCTAATAAAGATTTGTTAGGTTGGAAATGTTACAGAGAAGTATGAAAAGAAGAAAAGGATCCCAATGTGGTAAGTGGTAGGATAAGGTAAATATCTATAATTCCCGTTCTAATTACACGGCAATCAGCGGTACACAATGTACCAATCTGTCTAAGATGACAGATAGAATCTGCAAGATTGTCTGTCACCTTGACAGATGGGAGTACAAGATGGTCAAGTACAAGGTAGTAAAGGTAGTCAAGATCGTTCTCCCATTAGTATACTGTAGTATACTTTAGTATAGGGGGCCAACCGCGACCAATGCCAACGTGGTACATTCGACTGTACACACTTTACCGATAAAGGCCAATCTTGTTGATACCGACGGTATTGGCCCTTTATCGGGAATGTGTGTACCCAGCTTAAGAAACTAGCAGGGAGATTCAATAAATGTTCTTATCGTTAAAAATGGTGCTAATTTTGCCCCAACCATCAGGTGTTAGCTTTCAAATATTAAATAAGATCTGATTGGTTGGGGCAAAATTAGCAACATTTTTAACGATAAGAACATTTATTGAATCATCCTGTAGATTTGGTCAGGTGACATTGGAAATTTAAGATAAGGGATTACTTTTACCAGTGGGCCGGTTATAAGAGTCAATGCAGTTATTTATCAACCCTCCGCTGCATTATAACTTCCATTGCATCTTTTCTCCATGTTCCGAGCAATGATACATTGTACAGTGAGGGGATTTTTATTTGGTTTTAATTTAAAACAGGGTTTACCATAGGGACTGATATGTAGACATCAACAAACCTCCCAGACTGGGAAATTCAGAGAAACCTGGGATTAGATGGGGGGGCAGTTGGAAGGTGATCCTGTAAGTAACCTAGTTCTGTATAGGGTGTGGTGTGTAGCCTGGCACTGAATAGGGCGGTGTGTAACCTACCTCTGTATAGGGAGGTGAGGTACCTGTTGGTTGGAGGGACAAAATCTTAAGCTTGCCAGTTCCATGTGTTTGGCCACCCTAGGACTCACCTTCCAACTGCCCCCCCATCTAATCCCAGGTTTCTTGAATTTCTCAGTCTGGGGGGTTTGTATGATCTACATAATCAGTCCCTATGGTAAACCCTGTTTTAATGAAATTAAACAAATAAAAATCCCCCTCACTGTACAATGTATCATTGTCGGAACATGGAGAAAAGATGCAATGGAAGTTATTAATGCAGCGGAGGGTTGATAAATAACTGCATTGACTCTTATAACCAGCCCACTGGTAAAAGTAATCCCTTATCTTAAATTTCTCAATGTCACCTGACCAAATCTACAGGATGATTCCATAAATGTTCTTATCGTTAAAAATGGTGCTAATTTTGCCCCAACCAATCAGATCTTATTTAATATTTGAAAGCTAACACCTGATTGGTTGGGGCAAAATTAGCACCATTTAACGATAAGAACATTTATTGAATCTCCCTGCTAGTTTCTTAAGCTGGGTACACACATTCCCGATAAAGGGCCAATACCGTCGGTATCAACAAGATTGGCCCTTTATCGGTAAAGTGTGTACAGTCGAATGTACCACGTTGGCATTGGTCGGGTTGGCCCCCTATACTAAAGTATACTACAGTATACTATAGGGAGAACGATCTTGACTACCTTGTACTACCTTGTACTTGACCATCTTGTACTCCCATCTGTCAAAGGTGACAGACAAATCTTGCAGATTCTATCTGTCATCTTAGACAGATTGGTACATTGTGTACCGTGATTGCGCGTGTAATTAGAAACTGGAATTATAGATATTTACCTTATCCTACCACTTACCACATTGTGGATCCTTTTCTTCTTTTCATACTTTCGTAACATTCCAACCTAACAAATCTTTATTAGGCACCAGTCCTTTATTTATTAAGTATAGGTCTCACATCACCAGCTGTAGAGTGCTATTGGTAAAAAAAACATAGACACAACTATAATTATATTGGTAACGTAAAGAATTATTTGATTGTTAAATTTTATACATGGAGAATTATCTGAACTCAGTCTGCATTTGTATTTGCACTGTTCAATTCATCTCTAGTGTTTGATCTTTACTGTTCCTATGTATAAAGTCTGATTTCTCAGTTTTCTGATGTAACAATCCACCTGATGAAGGGGGCTTGGGACTCCTGAAAGCTTGCTTTATTTTATTTTTTGGTCTAGTTAGCCAATAAAGGTATCACAGCTCTACTTTCTTTCTCTTGTTTATGGCTAACACAGTTAAAAACGTCAACTATGCTTGAACTTAAAGGATAAGTACACTCCAAAAACAAATGAAGTTTAAATGGAAGCTGAATCCCTAACTAACCTTTCCGCCTTTTTTTTTTGTTTCTCTAGCTGCTTGGAGCCTACCTGTGCCCCAGTAAAGGGCTGGCCATCTTGTGTGTCTGCAGTCAGGTAAGCTCCACCCCCGAGACTTGCTGCACCTCGTTTCTGGCTTGGGTCTATAAATCCTGTAGCAGTTCCCCGTGCGCGAGTGACGTAATGACAGCACAATGTAACTTGTAACAGAGCGTGTGTCATGCCGTTATTTAGGGATTCAGCTTCCATTTAAACTTCATTTGTTTCGTGAGGTTTACTATCCTTAGGCTGAATTTTTTTTAATAGTTAATATGAAAAGGACCTGGGGTACTTCTGTTACATGGTTCAAGACTTGTATACTAATTAATGCACATATTTATACAGTTATATATTTTGTTATTCTTTATATTTTTGTCCCCCTGTACAGCTTTTGTATTATATTGTACAATGCTGCGTCCCCAAGTGGCGCTATATAAATAAACTAATCTAAAAAGCAGGGCCTGATTACAACCATTCAAACTCTGCCAATGGGCTGGCTAACTTTGTCCATGAACCTTCTGTGCCCCGCTCAAGCCCTGCCCTTATCTTGACAACGCTCAGGGATTTTAGACAGCAAGAAATGCTTCTGACCCATGAGAAAAGGGGAGGTGGGAGGTATGTATACATCTCTATACCAGACAGTCGCCTCCCACAACTCTGGTCAGTGTACCTTCCTGGATAAAGAACACGGTAGTGTTCAAAACATGTCGCATTAAAAACATATGCGTTTAAACTGGCCTGGTTGTCCTCTTCCTTTTTGCTTTCCAGTGTTCTTTCCCCCCCAGTATTAGCCTCTATGATTTATGTCTTCACAGCAAACATGTTATTTAGTTTTCAGGGCATACTGCACAATGGTCGACCAGAGTCAAATATTGTAACTGACCCAATCTGTAATATGTCAGTTGTAAATGAAAGGGACCATGCTATTGCTTAAATCTACTGACATATCCAATTCCTTTGTGACAAGTTTTGTGAAGAATTAGATAAAATTGATTGGTTGGTAAATTTAGCCAATTTTCTTCCAGATTGACCAACATATCAGAAGATCTAAGCCTAACTATAGTGTGTACCAGCCTATGTGTCCTCCTCTAATGCTGACTGTCTTACCATAAAGCTGGGACAACACACAGACCTATATTTAGAATTTTCTAAGAAAATGTAGTTTGAAAACATCTGCCTTTTATGGAAAACAAACATGTGGATACTGAAATGTAGCTACTCGTGTAGTCTGTGAATGAAAATACCCACAAGCGCCGCCATCAGAGGGGGAAAGGGGGTACTCCAGTATGGGGCCCAGACTTGCCAGGGGCCCAGAGAGTGAGAGGAAGAAAAAAAACATTTTTCGCATTCAGCCACTAGGTGAACTCCATTCCTAGATAGAGAAGACAAACAGGGCGTGTTCTGCTGCATGGCCCATGACTCAGTCAGTAGGGTGGTTTCCTGTTTATGTGGCTCCGCCCCCTCCCACCTCTTCCCTGACCTTGTAGCTGTTCTGTGCTGAGATCTCCATAGAGAGCAGGAGGGAGTAACTGTAAGTTATACTGATCCCATTCTACTAGTGAGAGGGGGACATTGTTACCTTCTGTCTCACTGTTGTGTACAGGGACTGATCTTGGGGGGCTGCTGGTGCAAGTACCTGTATAGAAGTGATAGCAAACCTTGCAAAGTGTGTGTACTGGACACGGGTACATTTTATATATACTGGTCTGTGTGTGCGTCGGGGAGGTGGAGCATGCCTAGCGCCCGTTAATGTCTAGATATATATATTGCAAGGGAACAAGTTAAAATGGAATAATGGCCTTTAAAATGGGTGTAACCTTAACAAAGTGGGCTGTGGTCTTAACAAAGTGAGCGTGAAAAAAAAATCTGCATTCACCGCTTCTCTTCTCCCCATGTTTCCCTCTTTTGCATTTTAAAATGTTGGGAGGAATGCGTGAAATGTCTAAGTTGGTTCATGTTATTGGGGGGCCCAGAAATGTACCCAGTATGGGGCCCAGAAAAGTCTGTGGCGGCCCTGCTACCTCTACATACTGTATGAACAAAATAGGGAAAGTCTAAGCAAAAACCAATTGGCCTTTGGTACATTTAACAAGAACTATTCGAGGCAACAACAAAGAAACTGCTAGATAAAAATCAGCGTGTTCATTAAAGCAAGTCATCCATAGATGGAAACGTAATCTCTTATATCCTGTTAACTCCTTCAAAGGGAAAAACCCAGTAGCGACTTCTTCTCAGCCCCACAGAACATAAACAAGTCAGAATAAAGTGTGTTTAAACAGCAAAACCAAATCCCCCTAACGTCAACCACTTACTGTATCTGCAGTCCTGATACCAGCAGATTTTCATCCAGATTACAGCTCCAAGCCCAGATTTATATCCACTCAGTGAAAATCATTCCCATAAAATATAGCACACCAAGCATGTGGTATCAGTTAATATAGAAATATATTCAGCCGAAAAACAGCGCTTTTTCTCAGGTTGGGTTCAACCTTTTTAAATAAGAAAACCTTAATGCAGATGTAGATAATGGTAGATTGAAGATAATAGGAAAAGCTTATGGCAAATCCAAACGTTTTTGCCCATAACATTGGGATGAGGGCCCGCGACAGCTGATCATACGCATGCCGTATAGTTGCGGGCATGCAGTATAGATAGCACGATCAGCTGGTTAAAGAAATGGTTCACTCGAAAGTGAACTATTCCTTTAAAAGAGAACTTAAAGGGCACTGTGGACTCCAAACAAATTAGGGTTAAATGAAAGCCGTGCAGTATTTCTTTATAATGAGCCGACAATCACATCCCTGGTTTCAGCCTGTGAGAAATGACATTGGGGTGAATATTCAAACTTCCTGCTTCCAGTAGGTTGAGTGACATCACTGCTCAGTAAAGACTTAATGCTGGGGATATCAGAAAGTCCTGGGGGAAAAATTAAGCAGTTGAGAAAAGGAGCTATTAATGCAGACAGACTGGTCACATGGCTGAAAACAGGAAGTGTTCAAGCAGGAAGTAATATTGCTGAACCTTTCCAGCAAAACTTCTCACACATTTTATCTAGAGATGTGATTTAGGTTTAATTTGAGGTATGGTGGATGGCTTTATATAATCCTTACTAGTTTGGAAGACTTGGAGACCACAGTTACCCTTTAAATCTTTTGTACACTTTAGAGTCTGAAAATATCCCCCCTAAAAACACCACTAAACTGAGAAATCCCAATACAGTAAATAGCATTAAAGCAAATGTAACCCCCTGAAGAACTGGATGAAATAACTGTGTTATGTACAGTGACTGGCCACACCCCTCGGCTCAGTCACATGTCCCTTGCCTAATCCATTGATGCCCAACCCGTGCCATTTTTTCGCAGCCTGCAAGGAGCCCCAGGTGGGAGTAGACAGGGAGGGGGTCAGGGGTGTTCTGAGGGCATAACCGGGTGGGCCAGGGGCAGAGCTGCTCCCCACGGCCCACTCACAGTGCTCAGTTCTGCTAGTGAGGCCCCCAGCGTTGGCTGGGTTGGGCACCCCGGCCTAATCTGTCCTGAAAAAGGATTAGCTAGAGGTAATATAGGTATAGTACAAGTCATTCTGAATTGATAAAGCCAGTCCAGTTGATCTAATTGAATACAACAGAAATACCATGACCTGGATGAATGAGAACCTTCACAAGATTAGCTAGAGGCTACTTGTGGGTGTGACCAACTGTACCAACTATAAAAAGTTCTGCAGTATCTTTGGACTGAGCATATGCAAAGAAACACAATGGTCAGTGACCACACGGGTGATAAAACACAAACCCTAATCTAGAAAGGGAAATATCCTAACCCATATCCAATAAAGAGGTGAGAAACAGATTATTGCTTTTATATTAAGGTCTCTTCCTTCTGAAAGAGAGTTGTTCTGAGGCTTTAGTTGTCCTTTAATGTATTGATTAAAGACTAGAAAGTTAGAAGGTTAAGGAGCTATGCCTAACCTTCTATTCTTCAATCAATTCACCAGGAGTGGCAGATGAAGAAAAAATATATTACCTTACACACGATCCACCGCTGCAGCAGTGAAATCCCAGACCGCTTTCTGTTCAGGTAACTATAGCGTGCATTATTGGCATGCGCGCTCTAGTTACTCTGAACCAGGAGTAGTCGGGACCGTCTCTGCTGCAGCAGGGAGAATCGAGTGTAAGGTAAATATCTTCTATCTACGTCCGTCGCTCCTGGTGAATTGATTGAGGAACGGAAGGTAGGCATAGCTCCTTACCTCCTGGTCTTCAATCAATAAGGAATAGTTCACTTTGCCGGTTTGGTACCTGGCTTTTAAACAGCTAATCTATAATGCATAGCTGTTTAAATCCAGCCCTGCAGTACGCTGTAAGTAAGTGCACACCAGGGGCTTTTGAAAAAAACAAATGCTAAAGTTCTTAAGGAACGGAGAGATGCAGAGATGTGTACCTGACGAACGTGAACCTTTATTGGGCATCGGTTGCATATCTTTGGAACCAGCATCCATTCATTTTACAGTTAACACTTCTAATTAACCAACTGCGCTACAAGTGCTTTTCTATGGAGGTTGAAACTTGGTCATTAACTGACACGAAAATAGCCATGTAGGAGAATTTTAACTGGGTGAGGAACAGCTAAACTCTGCTACCAGGGTGACGTTGTGGAAGGTCCATTGCAAAAATAATCACAGCAACAAGACACAGTTCTCTATACTACATAAGAAGTTCTCTCCCAGGCAAAGATTTCAAACAGACTGTGGCAATGTTAAGGATCGTAGATGATGTTGCCAAGCAAACTTAGGGTGGTAGATGAAAGACACATCATACATTGGAAAATGTTTATCACAGCCCTGAAAAGCCCAGGTTCATCCATCTACTGTCCAGAGATGTCAAGCCAGAAGACGTCTTCTTTCAAGAATTGCGGACAAATGAATTACCTCTGACATGGAAACAAGTGACTCAACTGTGTGTCAATTAATATAAAACAACAATGCGCCTTACAATGAACTTTCCGGTGAATTACATATTAACATAGTAATTGAGGATGTTTATAAGACATATGTCTCCATTTAGTCAGCCTTTATACCTTCCCATAATGCCTGTCTTAAGTTACATAGTAACAGAATTGGAGGATGTATAAAGACATACGTCCATCTAGTCCAACCTTTATACCCTACCCATATTGCTTGGGTATAGTAACATAGTATTGGGTTGAATAAAGACAAACGTCCATCTAATCCAACCTTTATACCCTACACCATAATTCCTGGGTATAGTACAGTATTGGAGGTTGAATAAGACATATGTCCATCTAGCCCCACCTTTTTTCCTAATCATTAACCCTACTTAACAGTGTCACAGAGGAAAAAAAAATTTCACCAATAGGTCAAGTAGAAAGGGTTTTTCCAGCAAGAACTGAAAACTTTGAACGGTCTCCTGTAGATGTGGTAATGGATAGTTCAAGAGAGGACTGGCTCTGCATGTTTCTGTAAAACTGCTATTAGGGAAAGCATCGAAAGAAGATCTCTCCTCCGCTCTTTAAGGAGAATGAAAGTCTAATAATAAATAAGAGAGTTGCTATATACACACATTTATTTTGCACTTTTATTTTTACTTTTTGGTTACCTTTTTTTGCATACTGGCGCCCTCTGGAGTTGGACTTGGGACAGCAGTGGTTCTGCAGTTGCTATTTAAAAAACTATCCAATGAACCTCCCATTACCACTTTACTCTCTATATTTCATTGTAGGTGCATTGTTACCTTTATTGACATATTGCAATGAAACACCTGCAGTTATTTTCTTATTAATTTGGCTTAAAGAGGAAGTTCAGTGAAAATACATATACATACGAAAAAAAGCAGTATTTCTCCTTACTAATGACCTTAACCTGCCCATTCAGCATTTTTTCTGTGTATAAATATATGCAAACCGAGGTACTGACTTCCTGTTAGCAGGACCCCTAGTAGAGACCATTATGGTCTTGTCCTTGACCCAGCGCCTGACCATCTTTGACCATCCAATAGCCAATCAGTAGAAATTACTGTTAGGAAGATTCCAGTTATAATGAATGTAAATTTCAAAAATAAACCAGGAAAGCAATTCCTGCCAACTTATTATTTTTGGACACAAGTTACCCTTTAATTTATTATTAGACTTTCATTCTCCTTTAAGAGTGGGGAAGTTTCTTTAGATATCTTCCCTCACAGCAGATGGGACCTTGATGAGACAATCAGTGGAGTAAAGTCTTTGTAAATGATCTTATGCGGTGAAATACAGAAGGTAAATTCACTTGGTTCACAAGGTATTGTACCTAAAATCTGGAAGCACCTTTTTGATGATGTCAGTATTAGATTGTTAGTAAACTAGTACTAAGTGTGTATATTTAACAAAAAGAAAGGCTCTGTAGAGATGAATGTAAAAGTAGGGCCGTACACGACTAGAATAATCTCCTTTTGTATCTCATGTTAATTCCCTTGTAACTGGACATGAACCCTCCTGTGCTTCCCACAGCTCATTAATCATAGCCGAGAGTTCCTGTCCTGGTAAAGGCAGCGTAGGCTTTACAGATTTCTCAGTAATAACATATTATAAACAGCTGTGACCAATCTACAAAATACATGTAGCATATAGAAGGCAATAGGTGGGTAAGTTTTATACCAAGCAAAATATGTTATGATGGGATCTAAATAAATGACCCTCTATAGTGGTGGTCAGAGATCGCTAGTGTTCCCCAAGAGATTGCTAATGATTCCTCAATAGAATTGTAGCAATCCCATCAGGGGTGGTATTTACACACCCACCCATAAGGAGCCAGGTTACTCTCCACCCTGTACAGAGTCAGGTTATACCGCCCTATACAGAGCCAGGTTTATTACTGCCCTACACAGAGCCAAGTTACTTATCGTCCTATACAGAGGTAGGTTACAAACCGCCCTATACAAGCCAGGTTACTCAATGCCTATACATAGCCAGGTTACACACCACCCTATTAAGAGCCAGGTTACTCATCGCCCTGTACAGAGTCAGGTTACTTACCGCCCTATACAGAGCCAGGTTACTTACTGCCCTATACAGAGCCAGGTTACTTACCGTCCTATACAGAGGTAGGTTACACACCGCCCTATAACATAGCCAGGTTACTCAATGCCCTATACATAGCCAGGTTACACACCGCCCTATAAAGAGCCAGGTTACTCATCGCCCTGTACAGAGTCAGGTTACTTACTGCCCTATACCGAGCCAGGTACTACTGTCCTACAGAGGTAGGTTACAACACCGTCCTATACATAGCCAGGTTACACACGCCTTTACATAGCCAGGTTACACACCGCCCTATCATAGCGGTTACTCAATGCCCTATACAGAGCCAGGTTACTCAATGCCCTATACAGAGCCAGGTTACTCACTGCCCTATACAGAGCCAGGTTACACACTTTCCTATACAGAGCAGGTTACATACTTTCCTATACAGAGCCAGGTTATGCACCACCCTATGCAGAGCCAGGATACACACCTCCCTATAGTGAGCCAGTTACACACCTCCCTATACAGATCCAGGTTACTCACTTTCTATACAGTGCCAAGTTACACACCTCTATACATAGCCAGGTTACTCACCACCCTTAACAGTGCCAGGTTACACACACCCTTATATAGAGCCGGTTACTCACCGCCCTATACAATGCCAGGTTACACATTGCCCTATAAAATGCCAGGTTATAAGCCGCCCTATCTAGGCCAGGTACACACCACTCTATACAGAGCCAGGTTACACACCTCCCTATTCAGAGCTAGATAGATTACACACTGCCCTATACAGAGCCAGGTAACACACTGCCCTATATAGAGCAGGTTACACACCACCCTATAAAGAGCGGGTTACACACCTCTCCTATACATAGCCAGGTTACACACCTCCCTATACCGAGCCAGAGTTCACACCAACCTATACAGAGCCAGGTTACACACTGCCCTATACAGAGCCAGGTTACTCACCTCCCTATACAGAGCCAGGTTACTCACCTCCCTATTCAGAGCTAGATTACACACTGCCCTATACAGAGCCAGGTAACACACTGCCCTATATAGAGCCAGGTTACACAACGCCCTATAAAGAGCTGGGTTACACACCTCCCTATACATAGCCAGGTTACACACTCCTATACCGAGCCAGGTTACACACAACCTACACAGAGCCAGGTTACACGCTGCCTATACAGGCAGGTTACACACTGCCCCTATACAGAGCCAGGTTACTACCCTCCCTATACAGAGCCAGGTTACTCACCTCCCTATACAGAGGTAGGTTACACACCGCCCTATACAGTGCCAGGACACCACCACACCCATACAGAGCTAGGTTACTTACCTGCCCTATACAAAGCCAGGTTACACACTGCCCTATACAGAGACAGGTTACTCACCTCCCTATACAGAGGTAGGTTGCACACCGCCCTATACAGAGCCAGCCTACACATCGCACCCTATACACGACTAGGTACTTACTGCCCTATACAGAGCCAGGTTACACACCGACCTATACAGAGCCAGTTTAGCACCGCCCTATACAGTGCCAGGTTACACACTGTATTTAAGCAGTTACTTTGTATTTATTTCTATTGCTCCTTTTGTGCTTTCAAAACTAGAATTAAAAAAAATTCTTAGAATATATTTTATAAATAAAATGAAGACAAAAGTGGCTAAAGTTGGCCATACAAAGAACAATACAAATACATTCCAGCATGGCCAACAAAAAAATCAGACCAATCATAGTACAATCATTTACACACATCTAATCATCATACAGTAGGTATATCCTGATGTTGTTGGTGAATTACAAGCCAAATATCTTGGGTCATCAATGACAACGATCGGTGCATTTCAGCAACTGTGGGAAGGAAGAGCCAGGTTACTCATCGCCCTGTACAGAGCCAGGTTACTTACCGCCCTATACAGAGCCAAGTTACTTACTGCCCTATACAGAGCCAGGTTACTTACCGTCCTATACAGAGGTAGGTTACACACCGCCCTAACATAGCCAGGTTACTCAATGCCCTATACATAGCCAGGTTACACACCGCCCTATAAAGAGCCAGGTTACTCATCGCCCTGTACAGAGTCAGGTTACTTACTGCCTACGAAGCCAGGTTACTTACTGTCCTATACAGAGGTAGGTTACACACCGTCCTATACATATCCAGGTTACACACCGCCTTTACAGCCAGGTACACACCGCCCTATACATAGCCAGGTTACTCAATGCCTATCATAGCCAGGTTACACACCACCCTATTAAGAGCCAGGTTACTCATCGCCCTGTACAGAGTCAGGTTACTTACTGCCCTATACAGAGCCAGGTACTTACTGTACTATACAGAGGTAGGTTACACACCGTCCTATACATAGCCAGGTTACACACCGCCTTTACATAGCCAGGTTACACACCGCCCTATACATAGCCAGGTTATCATGCCCTATACATAGCCAGGTTACACACCGCCTATAAAGAGCCAGGTTACTCATCGCCCTGTACAGAGTCAGGTTACTTACCGCCCTATAAAGAGCCAGGTTACTTACTGCCCTATACAGAGCCAGGTTACTTACCGTCCTATACAGAGGTAGGTTACACACCGCCCTATACATAGCCAGGTTACTCATGCCCTATACATAGCCAGGTTCCCACAGCCCTATAAAGAGCCAGGTTACTCATCGCCCTGTACAGAGTCAGGTTACTTACTGACTATAGAGCCGGTTACTTACTGTCCTATACAGAGGTAGGTTACACAACCGTCCTATACATAGCCAGGTTACACACACGCCTTTCATAGCCGGTTACACACCGCCCTATACATATCCAGGTTACTCAATGCCCTATACAGAGCCAGGTTACTCAATGCCCTACACAGCCAGGTTACTCACTGCCCTATACAGAGCCAGGTTACACACTTTCCTATACAGAGCCAGGTTAGCACCACCCTATGCAGAGCCAGGTTACACACCTTCCTATAGTGAGCCAGGTTACACACCTCCCTATACAGATCCAGGTTACTCACCTCTCTATACAGTGCCAAGTTACACACCTCTCTATACAGAGCCAGGTTACTCACCACCCTGTACAGTGCCAGGTTACACACACCCTTATTAGAGCCAGGTTACTCAACGCCCTATACAATGCCAGGTTACACATTGCCCTATAAAATGCCAGGTTTAAGCCGCCCTATCTAGAGCAGGTTACACACCACTCTATACAGAGCCAGGTTACACACCTCCCTATTCAGAGCTAGATTACACACTGCCCTATACAGAGCCAGGTAACACACTACCCTATATAGAG